>CABHPQ010165415.1:31972-49861 GCA_902168405.1 Peromyscus aztecus | reverse complement strand
AAAGGGAAAAAAGAAAAAGAAGAAAAGAAAATCCACCTATCCATACTTACTCACCCACCCACACATATGCATGGATACGCAAAGAAAGAAAGAAAAATAAGGAAGAAAAATAAATAGTTTGCTGTACTTCACTGAAGCAAGAAATCATGCTCAGTCCTGTAGAGGAGGCTGAGAATTAGGTCATTAACAAGGACTTCAAAGCATACTGAAGAACCGCCTGTCATCATGGCTCCCCTGGTGGGGTAATGGTATTCATTAGAAAAGGTGATTGTGTTTTTTGTTGGGCCTTGACAGGCTGTCCTCAGATACCAACCCAGGACTTCCTCTCTTGTTCATCATTATCAACAGAAATATCTGATAGTTTTCTCTTCTGGAGCAGATGGTAAACTAATAGGAGAGTATGGCCTGTCAAATGACAGTGTACATGGATTCTTCTTATCTTGATGTCTTTGGGAGGACAGCTTATCTGGAAATTTACAAAAGAAGGAACTCCTTATCAGTGTTTCTTCATCAATAAGTGACAGTGACAGGTCCAGCTTGTAACTAATTGCCTGTTTCCAAAGCAACATTAAAATGTAACACAAAATATCCACAAGTCACACTGATAGACAACTGCCTTTGCTTCTAATAAAGAAAGGCATATTATTTAGAAGAGATTAAAAAGTGGAAATATTACTATCACAAAAGTAGAAAAGTATTTATAGATTTACGTAAAATTATGACTGTAAAATGTGAATGCATGATATGTGGTGGTATATAACAATATAAATGTGTTATCTATAATGGAAATTTTTACAAAGCTATTAATTAGTAGGTTTGCTTTGGTTTATATTTCTTAGAATTTCTAATTTTTTATTCATATATTCTTTCCTTTTATTCTTTATTTTTATTTCTAAATGAGTAAAAGTGGAGGCAGTGTCATATTTTATAATAAATATCTTAAGTTCTCTATTGTTAAATAATGTAGGGATTTAGTAATTGAGTTTCACTAAGGAACTTGAGAGGAAGACGAAGTCAATAAACTGATCTGAATTGTTTGACTCAAAGCTATTATGATACAATTACCGCCAATTGCATTTAATTTCCTTGTATCTTATTTTCCTCAACTGAAAGGTAAAGATAAGTAGGGACTATCTCATGATTCTGGAAGAGCTGAGTGAAATATTCTACACAAGGCTCTTGGAACACTGCTCAGTAAGTGTCAGTTTTTAATAAATTATAGCTATCTTTATTGTTGGTGATTTTTAAGGACTCAGACTAGTTCTTCAAAATGGACAATACAAATTAGCTAAGTCTAATTAATATTATTTTCAAAGATGAAAAAAAGATTCTACTGCCATTCAATTTTCACAAGTGTCAAAAAATGATCATCTTAACTTCTGTAAAGTCACACAAACTCTGTGAGGTCCTAGCTGAATTTTACTCATACAAATTGACATCGCAGTTTGGAAGGCATGCCCTTGAAGTGTGTAGCCTCAAAAACAAAACTACTTAGGAAGAGCTGGGCTTTGTTGTAATAATTCTCTTTTATGCAGGAAGGGCTGGAGCAAAAGAAATATATAACTTATTTTGATACAGAGACCCATGCTCTGAATTTTGAGTGCTATGTCTCTACACTTAACATATAATATTGGTAGATATTTCTAAATTTATTTGCTAGATACCCTTGTAAATAGAGAATTGTGTATTCCTCCTGGTGAGTGAATTTAGAACTAGGCAGATTCTCTTGACTTTTTCCTCCCTCCTGCATTCTCCTCCATCCACTAAAAGAAGATACCAAAAGTATTGCTTGAGTGTCTGTCAGCTACACAGGTAAAAGAAAAGATCAATGAGTCTTTAAGTCTATGGTACACCCAAAATACTAACCTTATTAACCATTCAAGGAGCATATAAATCACATTATTAAATCAGATTTGAACAAATCAACTCTCTTACCAAGAATTAACTTCTACAACAATTCAAGGACATGAGCTGTCAAGAGATTCAGACAAAGAAGAAAGATCAGACACTGATGGCTACTCCCAAGTCTTATTTTGAGTCAGAATAAAAGATGAACCTCTCATAATGATGTTCACTGGGCTGTTTAATATAGTTAACAAGAGGAAACTTTCATTGCGAAACATCCCTGTGATGATTTGGAGGAGAATGGTCCTCCTGGTTTACATAAAAACAGCCCTCTAAGGCCCACAGGGAGTGGCACTATGAGGACAAATGGCCTTCTTAAAGTAGGCGTGGCCTTGTTGGAGGAAGTGTGTCACTAGGAGGTGGGCTTTAAGATTTCAGAAACTCAAACTAGGCCTAGTGGCTCATTGTCTATTCCTGCTGCTTTTGGATTCAGATGTAGAAATCTTGGCTCCTCCTCCAGCACCATGTCTGCCTGCATGCTGCCATGCTTCCCACCATAATAATAATGGACTAAACCTCTGAACTGTAAGCTGGCCCCAGTTAAATGTTTTCCTTTATGAGAGTAGCCACAGTCATGGTGTCTCTTTAGAGTAATAAAATCTTAACTAAGACAGTCCTCAGAGGCTAACATGAATACTTGGTCCCTGGTTGATGGAGTCTTGGGGGAAGGATTAGTTGATGTGGCCTTGTTGAAGCAGGTGTGTCACTGAGGACAGGTTTTGATGCTTCAAATGCCCACACCATTCCCAGTTAGCTTCTTCTTTCTCTCTAAACCATACCTGTGGATATGGATGTAAGCTCTCAGCTATTGCTCCAGAACCATGCCTGCCTGTCAGTTGCCATACTCACTGCCATGGTGAATCTTCTGGAAACATGAGCCCCAGTAAACTTTCTTTTATAACTCGTCTTGGTCATGGTGTCTCTTCACAGCAACAGAAAAGTAACTAAGACAATCCCACTTAATATCCTAAAGATACAGAGCTAACATGGGATTCACTAGTGAACTATGCCTCGCTGACTCTAAGTTTATGAAATAAATCATTCACCTAGAAAAAGTGTCACTTTCAGGCACATAAAGTAGAAATGCTGGTACAGAACCAGCTCTCGGAGCACTGCGAGCTTAGCAGCACCTTCACTGAAATCTTCTCAGTCCTCCTCCAGTGCCTGGTCATTCTACAGAGAGCCTCTCAGGAGGAGTGTCCTTTGCTCAATCAGCTCCTGTGTGAACTATGATCTCAAGAAGCACTACACCAAATTTTAATTGATATTTTTTTTTTATTCTTGGCAACTTCGTTCATGTATACAAAGTATTCGGTTATTCTACTTCATGTTACCCTCTCTCATGCTTCCTCCTCCTGCTGAACACTTTCTTCTGCCCCATAAATCCTCCTCCTACTTTCCTATCTTTCATGATTGTTGTTGTTTTAAGGGTTTTATTTGGTTTTTGTTTGTTTGTGATTCGCTGAGTTTAATTAGTTACTTGCATGATTATGAGCAACGTTTACTGGAGCATAAACAAGTTACCAATGGCTTACATTAAACCACTGAAGAAAATGACTCCCTCAACCAATAACCAGGAACTGTTGATTACTCCCCAGAGAGGGGTAGGGCCTCATGACCCAGTCTCCTTCCCATGGTAAAACATTGATGTGTCCAGTTCTATATAAGTAACTAAAACTGCTGTGTGTTCATGTCTAAAATAGCCACAGTATGTTGAAAGTTAGCATTTCACAGCTCATGGATCATGTCATAGAAATGTCATGGGCTAAAATGTTATGGGCTAAAATTTTCAAGGCCATACACAGTATAATCATATGTCCTTCAATTCCTATACTATGCACTTTCAAAATATAAACATATTGAGTCATATGTTCCTTCTTAACATTGGAAAACAGTGGATTTTTGATCATCATCAACAAAGCACAGTAACAGCATCTAACTAAGCACAGTCCTTAGATACCAGATGAGACGATGGAGGTAGAGTAATTCACCACCCTGAATAATGCCACCATCATTAAATACATGGTATTATTCCTGCTGGGTCCCCTCTATGAACAATATTTAATTATTTATTTAGTTGGAGATAGAGCCTGAGACCTATACTTACTCTCCAATCCTTAAAGTAAATAATTTGTGAAAAATCTATAACATTGAAAGCATTCACAATATTGTGTTGGTCTAAGACACATGCAATCATCATGGAAGGACACAATAGACAAGCAATAACATCATCTCTGGAACTGAGCTAAAAGACATAAGTGTACACTGTGAGGAATCATCATGTTCTTTGATCTGAAAATTAGCCAATATTAAAGTAATACTTACTTCTCCCTATCTAAAATTTTCATCAATACATCTCTAAAAATCATACAAATGTTTTAATCTTGGTTCATGATTATTTCATCTAAAGGGCTTTAAAATTTCTCTACGTCCAGAAAATATTTGCCTAGGACTTCCTAAGCCTTTTGGTGTATCCTTTCACATGAAGCAGGATTCTTAAATAAGTAACTAAAATAGGAACAGATAAAGAGGCATGAAGTATCTTTGGCATCTTCTCAAATTCTTAGCAAGAAAAAATGGTATAAATTCTGAGATTTGTGGGAATGTTTGCCCTGTTTGAAATTCTAGTAATCAAAATATTTATGTATAGATAATTTGCACTCAATGTTGTCCAGTGTGGTACGTTTGTGGGATTGTGAAGCCATTGTCACTTCAATCTCAGAAATTGTTGACAATTCCACACATGCACACAGCATATCTGATCATATTCACACTTGCCCATTTCCCTCTCGTCTTCCTCCCACTCCTTCTGCTTCCCAACTATTCGCCTTCTACCGTCATGTTTCTGTCTGTACGTGCAGGCCTTACATGGGAATCCACAGTGCTGTGTGCATTGTAATTGCCATAGTCATATCTATGGAAGAGCATTGTACAGCATTTCTCCCCATCTTACAGTCTTTCCACCCCTCGTCTAGAGTGTTCCCTGGACTTTGGAGGGGATGATAAAGACACCCCCATTTAGGACTAATCATTCAGCACTTACTTTCCACATTCTAGTCAGTTAAGAGGCTGGTGGTTGCTGACTCTAACCAGAAGATTCTTTGACCAAAGCTGACAGCAGCACTGGTCAGTTCATATAACCATAAATATATTAATGGCAGTTTGACTACATGTATATGTAGCAAAATATCTGTAGTAGGTTCTTCCCCAGAGCCTGTGACATCCTGAAGCATAGGCACTTACCAGGCGCATATTACAAAGTGTGTATTGTCCCCTTGTGAGTGGGCTTTGAATCTAATCAGAAAGCAATTGGAATTCCCATTTTTTCTAAATCAAAGCAAAAGACAGAAAACTGTCATGGATGTAGAAACTAACAGTACATTTTTGGATCAACTTCGAGCTATAAAATCCCCACAATGTCACAGATTCAATGGCATATAAATTTTAATCTTGCAAATTCTTCAGAAAGTGCATAAATTCAATAAGAATTTTTTAAACAGTCATTTATTCATTAATGTGTCTCTGAAGTGTCAAAATTCAACAAGGTTTTCTTAGAAAGATGAAGAAGCAATATCCCATGAGAGCAGGTCAGTGCACACGTATGAACTCCACGGATCCTTCAGAAACATCACTTAGTTCCAAGTTGTAGAATAGAAGCTATTCATATGGATGCTGGAAGTGATTCATTATGATCCCCAGAATTAGTTCTGTGGTGTTAATAAGAACATTATGTAGAAAAACCTTAAGCATATTATGCACTTTTTACAGATCAGAAAGGTCTCTCTATTGGGCAGGTACACTTTAAAACCCAAGTTTACCCTGACTGCTTTTCTGTCTCTCCCTCATTTGGCAAGCAGAGCTGAGAGTTGGGCCTTAGGCCTTAGGTCATCCTGGGGGAGTGTGATGTGAACAAGTGTTCATGGGAGATTACTGTCTTGTTCCATTTCAGATACTTCAAGTTCTCATAATACAGACTGGGCAGTGACAATCAATTTTTTTTTTATTTTTAAATGCAGTATTTCTTGTACTTCTGAGGTTGAGGAAGCTCAAGGTCAAGGCACTGGCTGATAGAGCGCCTTGATCCTTACAAGCTAGTTACTGTTCCTCTGTTCATTCAGTTTTTGGTTTTTGTTTATTGATGATGTTTGGGATGGCATGGTTGTTTGCTTGATTTGGAGATAGCCCCTTATTGTAGGGTGCAGGCTCATCCCCAAATCCTGGACTCAAGAAACCCTTATGTCTCAGCCAGTCTAGCAGCTCTGACCACAGATACACTATCAAGCTACAATAACCAGATTTTGCTCCACTGTGAAAAACACAAAAATAAACCATAAATTAAGGAAATGCAGCTTTATTGTGGCTCATGTTTTCACAGACTTCAATCTTTTGTCCTTGACACCATTGGTTCTGGATCCATTGTGATCAGAACATGGGTGGTAGAAGCATGTAGCAAAGCCTACCCAGAGCAAAGCAGACAGGAAGCCAAGGAAGCAATGACTATGGATGTGGCACATCTTCCTAAGACATACCACTGTGACCACTTTTTCTAAATAGTCCCTTCCATCAAACATGTCCCAAAACATCCAAAATAAAGTCATAAGCTAGGAATCAAACATTCAACAATGAGTCTGTGAAGGACAGTTTGTATACAGCCATAATACATGATGGGTATAATTTTTTATAAGCATTAAAAGTATTGTTTAAAGAGTAGAAAAATAAAAGTAATTTGTAACATGAATCCTAGAATGGTCTTTTAATAAAAAACCCAAAGCCAGATAGTGGGGTAAATGCTGAAAGAGCAGAGAAACAAAGGAACAAGACACTGCCATGTCTCACCTCACCAACTCCACAAATTCTCTGACTGAAAGCCTCTCTGTCTCTGAAGCTCTCCAGCTGAAAAGCCTTTAGTTCCTGTCTTCTCACACCTTATATACCTTTCTCCGGCTAGTCATATTACTTCCTTACTAGTGCTGGGATTAAAGGCATGTGTGCTTCCCAAAAACTGATAGCAGAGGCATGAGATCTCAAGTGCTGGGATTAAGGCATGTGATTCCCAAGTACTGGGTTTAAAGATGTGTGCCACCACTGCCTGGCTCTGCTTCTCTCCTAGACTGAATCAATTTCATGTAATCCAGGGTGGCTTTGAACTCAGAGATCCAGAAGGATTTCTGTCTCCTGAATGCTAGGATTAAAGGTGTGTGCCACCACCGCATGGCCTCTGTTTAATTTAATAGCTTGTTCTGTCCTCTGATCTTCAGGCAAATTTTATTAGGGTACAGACTATATCACCACAGTAATTGATCATTCAAATAATAAAACTAATGTCCCAAAGGAATTAGCTACCTACCAGAGCAGCACAACAAAGACCAAAACCCAAGTCTGTTGATCGTAACCTAGGCTTGCTAACATGTAATGATAGTGTTGTTGATTCCATTTGGTATTTACTGACTAAAAGATTCCTGATCTGCTCTTGTAGCATTCCTATGAACAGACGTATATGGCCCTTGCCAATAAAAAAAAAAAAACAAAAACTATGAAGTAGACACATCGTGTGTGAGCTCAGAATATGTAAACTAAACAGAAAATGAGAAAAGGGGAAAGAACAAAGAAATGAAGATGGGAACCAGCCATGACTTTAATAAAGTGAATAGCTCAGATGGATTCTATAAATTTCTAACTCCTTTGCCTACATTTTCTGACATTCGTGACATACTATTTACAAGCATTTTCTAATTGACAGATAAAAAAGGTCATATGGAACTGCTAAATTTACACATCTAGCTCTTATTTTGACAGTGTTAACTATGTTCTTTTTACGTATCATGGAGACATAGGAACATTTTGTACATTTTGCAAATTTAAAATAGCTCAATTTCAAAGCAACAAAAAGAATATCTTGATACTGCTCCATAGTTTGGTTATGATAAAGAAAATATTAGGAGCTCCTATCCAACCAATGTTCTTTCTTATTAATATCTTGTCAGTCATGCCAGAATTCTCTAAAGGGTTGCATATTATGTCCCCTTCTCATCTCCAGATTCTATTCATCAATCACTAAATCCTCTGTATTTCCACTTTACGCTGCCCTCTTCTCTTTTTAAAAACATTTATACAGCATTCACCTAGTCTATGGCAATTGCCTCTTGGTATACTTTCCCATCTCTGAACTTGATCCACTCCAACTTTTCCAAGATATTTCTATAAAAATAATTAGATATGAAACAAATTTATTTCAGTTTCCATTTCCTTTAGCAGTTAATCTCCTTTATACATTTTTACTAATTTTTGTCTTAATCTTCCCTACTATTTCTGAAGCCTTAGCTTCTTAGCCATGCAAATATACTTAAATTAAATGCTTTATAGTTTCCTTTCTTTGGAATGATCAGCATGCTTCACCCTGTTCATTCTTTCTCATTCAACCTCGGTTTATGCAAATACAGAAGTACCTTCCTCATGAATACTCCTTATTTCTCGCCAACTATACTTCCTCTTTTTATAGTTTGGAAATAGAGTGCATCTGAACCAACTCATGTGTTAAACACTTGGTTGCTAAGCCTTGGACACTATTGGATAATAGTAGACCTCTTAATAGGTAGGGCCTATTCAGAAGAAATTACATCCCTGGAGACAGGAATGCCCCTAAAGGGAAAACAGTGACAATCACGCACTATATCTCTTTGTTTCTCAGCCGAAAAGCAATCAACAGACTTCCACCGCACAGCCCAATCATAGTGCACACAGTCGCCTCATCCCCAAGCAACAGGGCCTAGATAGCCTGCACAGGAGACTCTGAAACTGCCAAGGGAGTCGTTAAGGTCAGCGGACCCTGGAAACCATAACAAGCATAGCCAGCCATACATCACCAATAGGCCAGTTACAGAAACAAGTGATCATGAGAGCACGAAAGGGCAACGTATTCAATGTGCCCACACTAGAAAGAAAGAGGAAGAGAACCAATGAACTCCCAACCTGCAGATCTACCTTTGGAATACTCACATAAGATCTAGGCTTAAAGAAAGGAGGAAACATATGCATACATAAGCAATCCTGTGCAAGAAGTAAACAACTTTAACTACTGTTGTTTCCTCTCTAATCTCTCCTGCAATACAGTCTGACAAACGTCACAATTACCTGGGATCCCTTTATAGGAGACAGAAGAGCTGGGGACCAAGGGTCCAAGAACACAAAGAAGCCAGTGTGTAGCCAAAATGGCTGGGTTATATAGGAGTCAGAGAAGCTGGGGGAAGGGAAGCTCAGGGCCTGGAGAGGTTAAGGGTAGAGGGGTTGGGGTATACCAGCCAGTATGACTCTGTAACACATACTTGTGTGTAGGAACTGAGGGAGACTGATGGCTACAGTCTGCTTTGATATCTTAAATAGGCATCTGAGTTAACCATTTGTCTTGGATCTGGATTTCTTTGAGACCTAACATCTCTGAACAGTATTTTCTGAAGACATCACTGATAGGTAGTTTGACCTCAACTGTCCCTTGTCACTAGAAGTTGTCCCAATTGGTCTCATTTGATCCCATGTCATGGGGATAAATGATATGTCACAGAGTATCAATAAAACCTTTGGGACAAATTTTAAGCAAATAAGAGGTATAGAAAGAATGACACTTAGTTCAGGTCTACATAGAGTCCATTCTTACAATTGAGTTATTTATTTGGAATGTTAATAGACAACAATTACACACACACACACACACACACACACACATATATATAATATATATTATATATATATATATGTATGTTGTCTTTTCTGTAAGCCTTTTAAGATGAGAAGATTAGAACAACTTGCCAAGTTAGTGTCCTCTTAGAATTTTTAGTGCTTTTAATCTTTTGAGGTTGTGTTTTTATGTGTTCCTAATTGTATCACAACTATGCAAAGGTAGTTAGACACGTTCTCATACTGTTCACTGCAAATAATGCCTCTTAATGTTGAAAATGTATTGGACATTGGTCACATGAGGCATACATCTGTAAACATTTGTAGTTGAGTACTTCATATCTACCAGTATGGTTTCAAAACCATGAGCCAAAACAAACCTTTCTTCCTTTAAAATCTGTTTTCTTTGATTTTTGTTATAGCAACGTGCATTGTGAAACTTTGAAGTAATAAATAAGACTTATTCAAACCTGTATTCTGTACCATAGTATAACATCTGACACAGAGCTCTCAAAATAATATTACAGTGTTTTTAGGAAAGACTAGACATTTTGGATCTCTACATTTAGAAAATCATATCATATATAAAAAGTACAAAGTGATCTATGAGTTTCTTTTAACAACTTGACACACCACTGTTTTATTTTAGTTGCCCATTTTTTTCAAATTTTAGGGACCAGAATTATTTCAGATTGTTAATTCTTTCTGGATTCTCAAATATATATATATATATATATATATATATATATATATATATATATATGTGTGTGTGTGTGTGTGTGTGTGTGTGTGTGTGTGTGTGTACTTATAATCTGAACAGAGAATTCATCCTTCAACTATACATTAGATGCATAGTCTGGCAATATTCAATATTTCTACCTTTTTAATATACCTTTGTTTTGCCTACAGACCCCATAAGTCATGTACTAGTGTTGGAGGGGTTTTTAGCATTCAAACAAAGCTTCAGAATTTGGAGCATTTTGGATTTCAGAGGTTTGCTTTGGGGATATTGAACCTGAACTGAATTGCTATGACTATTTATGTGCTTTGTGACATAGAAGCCTTTTCCCTGTGTCTTTTCAGACAGTAGCCTCCCAAATTAGTGTCAAAATGACACAGAGGCTGCTGTTCCTTAGGGGCTATCTCGCCCAAGCATGAAGACTCCAGCGACTCTGGGGCTCCCTCCAGCCTCCGTGGGAGCTTCCCCTTCCTGTCCCCTGCATGTGACTTCACAGGTGACCTGCAGGGGTTTCCTCTGTGTCAGTGCCTGTGCTTCAGAATGATGTGACTGATGATGACAGAATTTCCCTTTTCTCTGCTACAGCTTTGCAGTCAAAATCTTAATCAGCTACACACAAAACTATACCAGCCTTCATTTCCACATCAAACCATTGATTCTTGGGATGTGTGAAGGGGCTCTGTTTTCCCAACCAAATCCGAATGATCCAGTTTTGGGTACTGGAAGTAAATCCAGAGGACTGGCATCTTAAGTATGGGAATCTGAAGAAGTTTCTATAAAGTATTCAGATTTGAAAGCATTAATAATCTCCTTGTCAACCCTAAACTTGATAGCCTTTTACCATAATATGTGCTCATAAAATAGTTTCTTCTTTTGAATTACCCAGAGTTGGATATCTATTGCTTTGGGTGACGGTGTTGATATATATGCTTCTGCAACAAAATACTGTTCCAGGTACGGGCTGGGAAGCCCAAGATCAAGACACCAATAAATGGAATGCTCATTGAGGGCCACTTCTTCACTGGCAGTGTTTCTTTCCTGTGCCTGCCCATGGTATAAAAAGCAAGGTAGCTTTCCCAGGTCACTGTCTTCTCATCTACTTTAAAAAATTACTTTTTTGAGATTATAATATAATTACATTATCCCACCCTCCCTTTCCAACCTGCAAATCCTCCATGTAACCCTCCATGTTCTCTTTCAAATGTGTGGCCTCTTCATAACCACATTGGTGGCATTCATTAATTATCCACCTGATTACATTCCAGAGACCTTCCTTCCTATTGGATTGTAGTGGTAGGACTCCAGCATATGAAGTTTTAGAGAACACATTTGTGTATTAAAAATGAATGCTCGGATATACCTATGGACCAGAACCTAACATTCCAATTAAAAATGTAATAAGAGTGTGAAGAGTATAAAATGAAGGAGGAAAAGAAGAAGGAGGAGGACTAATGGTTTTAACTATACTGGAAAAAACAAGTGATGGGATTGGCTTTCCCTTCTCACAGTATTAACTATGGATGAGGACCATCTCCAACTGTTAGAAAAAATACTTTGTTGATTTTCATATTTCTAAATCAAACCCACATGCAATACTACAAGTGATTGACTTAAGTTGTAAATCCTCTTTCTAACTTCTCCATATTTCTTATACTACTTTGCTGACATTTACTGGGGAAAATGCAAAATTGAAAATTTCGAAGAATACAAAAATCCTCATAACAAGAACCTCCTGTCTGAGTAGATTTAGCTCCCTCTTACTAAAAAGCATGTGACCTTATAGGAAAAACAAACAAACAAGTAAAAAAAAACAGACTTTCTTCAAGATCCTCCACATCATCTTTCATTTCTTCTAGACTTTTATCTGGACCCAAGTTTTGAGAAAAATTTGAAGTCTAACCCTGGAAAGTGTATTGTATCATGCAAAATGGGAAGGTATGTATATATATATATATATACATGTATATATATGTGTGTGTGTGTGTGTGTGTGTGTGTGTGTCTAGGAGTGGATTCTAAGGCAGAAAGGAATACATCACTGAATTCAGCTAAGCTGATTTACAATCCTGACCTGAGATTCAATTTGCTACCTTAAAAATGTTAATTCTAAAAGCTTTATATTATTTAGAATTCTTTGGAGACACAGAAACAATGCAGGGGGTAGAAGAGGAAAATCAAAGAGAGATGACTTATTCAAGGGCCTGGCTATGTAATAATGGAGATTGATTAATTCAAAGATAAACCACTCAATTAAAGACCCAGGGGTGCCTATAACATGCCCTATTCCAAATGCAAAGGCATCAGAACCAGGGAAATGATGTAATTTGATTTAATCAATCAGGTGAAAGATTTGAAAACCTGAGAAATAGATGATGCAAGGCCTAGACACCAAAGGCCAGTGAACAGAAAATTCTGATGTCCAAGGATGTCAGGAAACATTAGCCCCAGCACAAAGAGATGAGGGAAGAGGGAAGGAAAGGACAAAAGAAAATAGAGGATGAGGAATGAGGAGGGCAGGGTCGGGGAGGGGGAGCAAGAGGATGTGGAGAGAAAGAGGGAAAGAAGAGATAAGGAAATGCTGGTAGAAACATGGGTGGTAGAGACTGTGCCCATGGAGTGTGAGATGGGAGGACTCTACCAGGAATCTAGATAACTGTGTTTGTGTTGCATTCTGACAGAGAATTGGACTATGTTTTGTACATGTCCTGAAATATGATTGATTTCGAATTTATTGATGCTGATTTATTCTCCAAGTGAATTATAAGACAGTGTGTAATTTAGGATGTGGCTGCATGGTTATTGCTGCCATTTTTTGCCATTTTTATGTTTAGAATCAGAAGCAAAATGTGAAGGAGAGTGAAATGAAAAGTATGTAGTCTGGCCGGGAGAGGAGCATGATACCATTAAAGCCATAGACAATGGGGAACCGGAAAAGCAACCATAATTACTAGAGGAAAATACCTTTGAAGGAAAAACTACACATTGCCCCCAAAGCAATAGGAAGGTGCCTCGGTGACTGCAGAGATCCATGGGAGTGAAATGCTAACCTCATTTGATAAAAATACCATTTAAAAAGAGAGTGTCTGAAAAGAAAGTTCCACTTGGGAAAGCGATGTCTGTGAAATGCTTTCCTGGGCTCAGTGTCACAGGACCTCAGAGGTTGCTATAACTGTGGTCCAAATGGGCCCAGGTGCTATAAAGTCAGGCAATGTATAATAGAGACAGATCTCCTCTGGGTAGGCCTTGAACAGGCCCTGAAGGAACAGCCTAAGTTATAGTGGAAATGAGGATTTGGGGGATGTCAGGACTGTGGGACAACTGATGAGGAAAGACGCCGGCACCAAGTAGGGCCAGCATAAGACACAAACCACTGGTGCTGCAGATGGTAAAGTGGTAGAGAAAACAAACCAAGCTGGCCTGTTAGAGCTCAAATGGTATCTCAAGTTCTAAATGCCAGACGTGAAGCTAGAGAATTCGTTGTATGCCCTATAATGGTTCACTTATATTTCGCCTAATCTCCCCTTGATATCATTCCATTCCTCCCTTTGGGGATGAAAATGTTTATATTGTATCCTTGTGTGTTGGAATTATGCAATATTCTTTTTTATCTCATGTGTTAACTCATAAGAGACAGCTATGAGCTTCTATGGGTAAGCCAGGAGCAAAAGGTTATGTTTTAAATTCCCCCCCTACTGCTGTTTTAAGTGTCTGGGCCCCAGCTTGGGGCATTATTTCAAAAGGGGTAGAGCTTTTAGGGAGTGGGGCCTAGCTGTAGGAAGTAGGTTACTAGGTGCTCACCATGTTCCATTTCAGCCTGCATTCTCTGCTTCATGGTAACCACCATGTAAACAGCTGTCAGCGAAAGTTCTTACCACCACCATCTGAGGCATGTCTTCCCAACTACAATAGACTAACATCGCTCTGAAAGCACAAGGGAAAATAATTCTTTGCTCCGGTCTCTGGTTCCTATTGGGTATTTTGTCACAGTACTTAAAGAATAACTTATGAATATGCCAGTTTATTAACCCCAAGTCCCTCCGTAGCATAATAGCATTACACAGGGAGAATACAAAGCTATTTTTAGACACATATATTACATGGCCAAACATTTTTCAATAAAAAAAATGTAGTAATTTGTTCTATCTCAGTAGACACTCATGTGCTGGATCTAATTTTGCCTTCCCTGCATGTAAGAATTTTTCTTAGTTTTCAGTGCTTCCTAAATTATAAGCTGATAATTTCATCTAGTCATATTAAGTTTATTTCATAAAATAAATAGGCAAAATGTGGGATGATCCTAGTGACTTGCACAATTTAGTTACTCATACTGATGGTAGAGAACAGCATGCCTAATTTGGTAGACATCAAAGATGGAGTGCATTAATCTTCTTCAGCTTTTGATATTTATGCTTTTAACTAATCCATGCTCTTTAATAAGGAACAAAATTCAGTAATACTTTGGCTTTCTTTTTTTATTAAGAAAGTTTTTGCCAGGCGTTGAGGGCGCACGCCTTTAATCCCAGCACTCGGGAGGCAGAGGCAGGTGGATCTCTGTGAGTTCGAGGCCAGCCTGGGCTACCAAGTGAGCTCCAGGAGAGGCACAAAGCTACACAGAGAAACCCTGTCTCAAAAAAAAAAAGAAAGTTTTTATTCATTTTACATACCAATCCCAGATCCCCTTCTTCCCTCCTCCCACCCCCTCAGCCTTCCCTCCAACCCCCATTCCCACCTACAAAAAGATAAGACCTCTCCTGGAGAGTCAGCAGAGCTTGGCACATTCAGTAGAGGCAGGTCCAAGCCCCTCCCCCTGAATCAATGCTGAGCAAGGCATCTCACCACAGGAAATGGGCTCCAAAAAGCCAGCTCATGCACCAGGGATGGGTCCTGATCCTACTGTTGGGGGCCCCATAAGCAGATCAAGGTGCACAACTGTCTCACTTATGCAGAGGGCCTAGTCCAGTGCCATGGAAGCTCCACAAGTATTGGTCTAAATTTCATGAGTTCCCACTAGTATGCCATCTTATACCTGTCAGAATGGCTAAGATCAGAAACAGTGATAATAGCTTATGTTGGAGAGGATGTGGAGCAAGGGGAACACTCCTCCACTGTTGGTGGGAGTGCAAACTTGTACAGCCACTTTGGAAATCAGCATGGTGGTTACTCAGAAAATTGGGAATCAATCAAAGACCCAGCTATACCCTTCTTGGTCATATACCCAAGAAATGCTTAATCATACCACAAGGTCACATGCTCAACTATGTTCATAACAGCATTATTCGTAATAGCCAGAACATGGAAACAAACTAAATGCCCCTCAACTAAAGAATATGTGGATAAAGAAAATGTGGTACATATACACAATGGAGTACTACTCAGCAGTAAAAAAACAATGAAATCATGAAATTTGCAGGCAAGTGGATGGAACTAGAAAATACTATCCTGAATGAGGTAACCCAGACTCAGAAAGACAAACATGGTATGTACTCCCTCATAAGTAGATACTAGATGTAAAGCAAAGGATAGCTAGACTGCCACTCACATCTCCAGAGAAGCTAGCTTTCTTTTTATTTATTTTTTGTGTCTTTCACATCATGCATCTCAATCACATTCATTTCCCTGTCCCATTTGTATCTGCCCTCTGCCCTTGCAACCCTTCCCTGGTTTCTGGAAACTTTCAGAGAAAAAACAGAAAAAAAATTCTTTATGGAGGTTATAGTGTGACACAGTGAGTCACACAGAATACGCTTTAGTCCATTTATCTTTACTTGCAAGTATTTATTACAAAGTGTCATTGGTCTGGTTTGAGATCTCTGGTTTCTGCTACACTATCCACACTGGGCCCTCACTAGGACTCCTCTTAGATATCCTGTTGTTGCCCCGTGTTGTGGAGATCCTACAGCTTTGGATCTACAGGACCAGCCCCTTCACATGTTCCACGAGACCATAGATGGGTGGATTTTGGGGTGGACCAACTCATAACCCTGGTTCTGGGCCTGGTTGGTTGCAGGACTGGTCAGTCAGCTAGCTCTCCCCTGTCCTCATCACCAAGGTGAGTTCTCCAGTGTTTCCCTGACTAGCTTACCTTATGCAGCAAGAACCAAAAGATGGGGCCAGTTCTGCTTTTGTGCCTTTGTGGTCAGCTCACCCATACCTACAGTACTAGGGCCAGCTCTACTGTGTTGCCCAGGCAGGGTGCAGGTACCACTCTCCTGAGCGCTGTAGCTGGTGAGGGACAGTGTTGTAGAATATTATTTTAAGATGTCTTACATGTGTTTCTGCTGTGAAATATTTGTTTAACGATGCAAAGATGTGTTGCATTCATTTATATTGCATTTGTTTAACTCTGAGAAGCTGTGTTACTTTGTCTAAAACACTTGATGGTCTAACAAAAAGCTGAATGGCCAACAGCAAGGCAGGAGAAAAGATAGGCAGGGCTGGCAGGCAGAGAGAATAAATAGGAGAAATGTGGGAGGAAAAAGAAGAAGGAGAGAGAACAAGGAGAGGAGGAGTCTAGGGGCCAGGCACCCAACCACACAGTCAGCCATGAAGGAAGAGTAAAAGTAAGATATACAGAAATAAGAAAAGGAAAAAGCCCCAAGACAAAAGGTAGATGGAATAATTTAAAGTTAAGAAAAGCTGGCAAGAAACAAGCCAAGCTAAGGGCAGGCATTTATAATTAAGAATAAGCCTTCATGTGGGATTTATTTGGGAGCTGGGTGGTGGGTTCCCCAAAAGAGAAAAACAACCAATAACAGGGCAGGGATAACTCTCCCACTCTTATGACCTCAGGACCAGCTCTCCCAACTGCCACAGGCAGCAAGGAGTTGGGGGGGAGGGGGAGGTGGGGGGGAGGATATCTCTTCCTTATCCATGCCACCATATGACAGATGAGGAGTGGGACCATATCTCCCATGCTAATGTTCTCCAAGGCTCACCTTTGCCCCTGTCAACAGAGTCAGCTCTACTGTGCTGTCCAGGTGAGGTGCAGGGCCCACTTTTCCAAGTGCTACAGCTGGTAAGGGGGAGCGTCCGTTCTCTTGCCTGCTGTAAGTAGCAGTGGGGGGAGGGAATCTTTCCCTCACCTATGACACCACATGGCAGACAAGAGGGTGGGACACACTCTCCCACTCTCATGCCCTCAGGGCTAGCTTGTTCCCCTCCTAACCCCTACGAACAGGGTAAACTCTATTGTGCTGTCAAGGTAAGGTGTAGGATCCACTCTCCTGAGGACTGTATAGCCAGGGAAAGTCAGGGCCATTTCTCTCTAGCGTTACAGACAGTGAAAGGGAAAGGAAGCTCTGTGCAACCCTATCCTCTCAGCCTTCACTGGTATCAGGAGCCAGGGCCATCAACACAGACCACAACAGGGTCATGGACGCAGACATGGGCCTTGGCAGAAGCCCAGGACAGGACATCACCATGGCCCCACTTCAGCCAACTCCTCACCACTTTTACCTCTTCAGATCTGCCTCTGTCCACAAGACATGAACCATTCTCTCTCTCTCTCTCTCTCTCTCTCTCTCTCTCTCTCTCTCTCTCTCTCTCTCTCCCTCTCTCTCTCTCTCTCCTTCCCTC
>CABHPQ010165415.1:320-31872 GCA_902168405.1 Peromyscus aztecus | reverse complement strand
CTCTCTCTCTCTCTCTCTCTCTCTCTCTCTCTCTCCCTCTCCCCATTCTCTCCCCTCACTCCTCTCTCTCTCTTTCTCTCTCCCTACCCCCATATCACACCATACATTTGCTCACCATAATAGTGCCCAACAGCCCAGCTCCACAAGGAGCCGGACAGGCCTGTATTTTCTCCTAGGCACTCAGAGCAAGTTGCCCCATGCATTCATGTGGATCTTCTCATCCCACTCAGTCGTAATGGCCTTGGTTTTAATAAATAGAATACTTAAATGGATTCAGTTCTTCACAAATGGGATCTGACTTCATGACTGGGTTATTAAAAAAAATGTGAACTCTGCCGTAATAGTCTCCCTGTGGTCTTCTGAGCTTGTGTAACTCGAGGGTTGGAGGTACCATGTTAAAGAGACCAGTGTGAGAAAGAAGTAAGAGAACCATCTGGTCCAACAAGTACAGAACTGAAACTGATGCCCTCTGGTAAACAGTTTGCAAGAAACTGGCTCAACAACAACCATGAACTCGGAACTTTAATCTTCTTCTTCGGAATGCTGAAATACCCTTACTCCCATCAACAGTTTCCTATAGCATTTGTGACACAGGTATAGCAGCTACTTTTACTGTTCTATTAATAAATAAAGCTTGGGAGTCAGACGTTATGATATAAATCTGATAGAGCCACAAAGCAACAGAGAAATGATCAGCTGACCCTCCTCTCCACCTTCCCAGATTGAAAAGCCTGAGCATCTTTCTTAGACACCCCCTTCCCGCCATTCATTCCTGTGTTTCTATATTCATCTGGATCAGTCAAAAAAAAAAACCCTCTATGGTTTACTCTGGCCAGCTGAACTTGGACTCCACCCTCAGAATCAAGGTTCAACTTGATTTGGCAATACAAGCAAATCTCCCACAACAGACATGAAAGAAAAGTGGCCAATAAAGCTGTGGCCTGATTTCTAATGTATAGAAAAGCTGGGAGAGGAAAAATCTGGCATTAAAACTGGCTAAGTAGTGGTGGTTTGTTATATAGCAACATGGACCCAATACTCACAGAATCTAAGATGAAATCCAATGAAATCTCTTTATACCCCTGTATTATAACTGAACCTGAATATGAAAGCAAGAAGGCTAATGATTCAGATAACCTTCAACATTTGGGGTACTTAATGAAGACATAGAGGCTGTAACATATGGAGTGGAAAAGTAACAACATAAAAACTGTTCATGGGGCACTGGAGAGATGGCTCAGCAGTTAAGAGCCCTGGTTCCTCTTTCCAAGAACTCAGATTCAATTCCCAGCACCAAATACTGGCTCACAACCCTCTGCATCTCCAGTTCCACAGGATCTAATGCCCTCTTCTGGCCTCAGTGGACACTGAATGCACATGATGGACAGACATACACACAAGCACAATACCCATATACATAAATTTAAAACATAAATTCAAGTTTATTATTTATAGTTATTAAATTAAGTTCATTATTTATAGTTCATAGTCATGAGGCTGTGCACAAAAATAAAGACCAAGAAGATGATGTATATTTCCTTGTATTCATTCATGGCTACTATAGGTATAAACACACACATACACATATCTGTATGTATGTACATATATATGAATGCAGGCTTTAATATGCAAAGTATGCAGAACCTATCACACTTAGAGTAAAAAGTAACACATAATAAATGTCAACATTTCTTGAGCCCACCAGAGAACTGAGGTTGTAGTACAGCTACCATTGTAAAATCTGAAGTAGGACGAGACTGCCTCAAGGAAAAATTAGCAATTGAAATCTACCTATGTGGAGCAGATGCTGCTGGAGCCATAAACTTTGAGTGTGATTATATGAACTGCTGGAGGCTGGGTATAAATAAATAGAAAGCGGGAAACCACAAGAGTGGGCGTGCTTTGGAGGACTTTCTCTCCCAGAATCCCACAAAGTCTCTCATAGAGGATTCTGAGACAATCTGAAAGTGGCTGTGGAAGGGGCAAAGAAACCACTCAGATGTAAGCCTAGGGCGTCCCTCAAAACAAATACCTGTTCTCCAGAGGACAGGTTTCCATCAAAGCCAGCAAGAAAGAGAAATTCCTCCTACTGAAGCTTACTCCAGGCATCCCTTTTCACCTAATTGGGGGTAGATGTATATATAACACATAAGGCTAAAAAAATAAAAATGAAATTGAGAGCGGCATGAGAAAGATATAATATTCACTGTGCAACTCTTATGAACATCACAGTGTTGAGCAGAGATCTACTAAACAACTGAAATTCATTTTTAACACTCTAGAATACTCACTATTCACATTCTTTATCACCCCGCCAACAAGGTTCCAGCATGGTAATAGTGGCTTGCAGTTCAGAGTACTCTAACACACAGACTCTGAGAGGATTTGGGGAAGCCTACCATAAATGGAAGAATTTATGAGAGCAAAGAGACATTTAAAGACTCTGAAACATACTGTATGGGTGCTGATTTGAGTCCAGAGCCCACCTCCCATTAAAATCTCACGATGATCATCACAGAAGCTTCCTCCTCTAGAAGATGAAACAAATACAGAGATCCAGAGCCAGACATGCAAAGAGTGAGAGATCTCAATACCCTCAGCCCTAGAGGGGATGTCTCTGTTAAATTCCTCCCTTCAGGGGCCAGGGAACACTGAAGAAGAGGAGGAAGGAAGAGTGTAACAGCCAGAAGACATTAAGGAAACAGGCCTTCTAAACACAGCAGAGCTAACATACGTACAAACTCAGGGAGACTGGGGCAGCATGCACAAGGTTTGCACCAGTCCGTAGATGGGGCCCTGGAGCTAAAGACGTTAACACATGTCCCCACGAAGCTGTTTCCAACTGATAACCACGAATAAATGAAAAATTAGTTTTCTCCAAGGAAGTCTCGGACACTCAAGAAACAAACTACTCTTAAGGATAGACTGCATGATCACCATGAGATTGCCAATTGCAAATGAACTCAATTCCATTTTACAGGTTTCTTAACTCATAATGTCATGTCAGAGTTTTTTTTTTTTACTTTTAAAAATGTGTTTATTTACCTTAAAAGTTTTGTATATATATATGTATATATATATATATATATATATATATATATATATATATATTATGGCTTCCAGTTTTGTGGCTTTATGGGATTCCTGAGTGTGCAAACTAGTGGATTTATATCTGTTTCTTATGTCGTTTCTTGGCCTCTTTTCCTTCTATTTATTTGTTTTGTCTTATTGATTTGTTTTGTTTTGCTTTATCTTATTACATTGTATTTTATTTTATCTCTTAGAAGCCTGCTTGTTTTCCAAAGAGAGACAAAAGAGAGGTGGGTCTGGATGGGAGGGAAGGTGGAGAGGCACTGGAAGGAGTAGAGGGAGGAGGAACCGTAATCACAATATATTGTATGAAAAAAAGTGTATTTTCAATAAAAGAAAAATTAGAAAAACTCAGAATAGCCTATGTAAAATCATGTTATTTTCGTTTAGACCTGGCATTTTTCAAAGATTTATTTACTTTCATTTTGTATGTATAGATGTTTTGTCTACATGTATATTCAGGCACTACGTATGTTCAGTGCATGCAGACGTCAGAAGAGGGCATTAGATCTCTGGAACCAGGGTTACAGATGTTTGTGAGTCACCATGTGAGGACTGGGACTCCAACAGAGGTCCTTTGGAAGAGCAACCATTATTCTTAGCCACTCAGTCATTTCTCCAGCCCCTAGACATTTAAAAGAATGTGTCTTCTAGGATATATAATGATTCAAACTAAACCCCCTATGCTACAGTGAGTACTGTTAATTCTTGCTATAGATAACCCAAAGCCTTCTCTCCTATTGACAGATAGAGTAAGAAAAGAACTTTATGGTCCGTCTTAGGCAGGGACTAATCAGCACCGAAGAAGTTATAGGAGGCTGGACACCATCCTTCAGTTCCCCAAATGACTTGTGGGACCAGGGGTGTCAGTGAACAGTTGTGGCAAGGAGGATAAGGCATGGAGAGAGATTAACACATTTTTTGAAATTTATTGTTATCTTTAATTATGTATATAGTTAAAACATTTGTATAATTATGCATTTATATATAAAAGGAGTCAGTGGGCAGAAAGGATTAAAAACCTCTCCCTATCAAGTGCCACATGTAAAAAAACAGAGCACATACAACAAAATGCCAATGGAATTTCTCTGAGAAGGTAGATGCAAGATAAATGACCCATAAAGTCTCACCATGTCTTCCTGGTGGCCAAGGGTCTATTAGAGTTTCTATTCTTTTTTATCTCTTTGGGACACTTCTCTATTATGAAATATTATTTTCCATAATAATTTTTGATACTGTTACTACCATGTATATGTTCCCAATCAAATTCTTAATTCCCGGTCACAAGAACCTAGAAATTTCAACTGATGCCTTCTGAACTCAGATCAGACCCATGCCCATAACAAAACCATGACTACAGTTAGTATTAAATATTGCCCAACTACAAACTAAATAAATATAAACTTACTTCAGGTAAAAATCCATTGTCCTCAGTTCCTATTATTGGATACAACATATACAGCTTTTGACAAAATTAAAATGCAAGCTTAAAAATCAGAAATTTTTTAAAAAATGGAATTAAGATAAAGCTCATTAGTCCGCAGAGAAAGGATTATGCCCTATTCAGATGTGGGGCGTATTAATACAAAACATTAAAGAAAATATTGTGAAGACTTTAATGGGATAACGAAAGGAAAACCCTCAAGAGCAACTTAATAGTGTTGCCAAACAGGAAAACTCTAAGAAGGAAGTAAAAGCAGAAAATAGTCATTGAACCACTTTCACAGAAGTGAAGAGTGGCCCCAGTGAGCTTAGTGGATAGACACTGTATGGAAAAGTCATGGGAAATCTTAATGGAAAGAGTCTATAAGCTTGAAATAGATCAATGACATTTTCTCAAACTGAAATTCAAACCTAGAAAGGAAAGCAGCAGAACTACCCAGAACTACAGGATGATCACGCAACATACAACATGCACGCCAGAGAGAGAAGGGAGGCCCAGCCAAAGAAAGTCTGAAGCAACCATGGTGGAGAACCTTCCAAATATCAAACTGTGGATCCAGAAATTCAGAGAGTACAAGGAAGGATGAATATTAATGTATAGGCTAACTAAAAATGTAACTATTGTTGATGCCAGTCAAAATGAAATTGGAAGCCAGGCAGTGGTGGCGCACGCCTTTAATCCCAGCACTCAGGAGGCAGAGCCAGGCGGATCTCTGTGAGTTCGAGGCCAGCCTGGTCTACAAAGCGAGATCCAGGACAGGCTCCAAAGCTGCACAGAGATACTCTGTCTCGAGAAAAAAAAATTACATTGGAATTGCTATATTAATTTCAAATAAAGCAGACATGAGAATATAAGATATTGTTGTCTTATCTGGGTTTTATTTTTATGATAAAACACCATGACCCAAAGCAACATGGAGAGGAAAGGCTTTATTGCACTTTACAACTCTCAGGTCTCAGTCCATAGCAGAGGGAAGACAGGGCAGGAATTTGAGCAGGGCAGGAACCTACAGGCAGCAGGAGCTGAGGCAGAGGCCGGGGAGGGGTGCTACTAACTGGCTTGCTCACTCATGGCCTTTTTATAGAACCCAGGACCACCTACCCAGGGGTAGTACCACCCACAGTGATCTGGGCATCGACCCGGTAATGATATGTCCTGAATTGAGGTTCTTTCTTCCAAATCGACTCTAGCTTGTATCAAATTGACATAAAGCTCGGTAGTACAATTAGGAAAGATAAAAAAGAGGCACTACAAACACACATACATTAACAAAATATGAGAATCAACTCATGTAAATGAAAGGAAAAACAGACACTCTGTTTCATGTTTTAAAAATTTTACCCCATTGGGATTCTTCTGTTTCAGTTATGAATGTCTTCCAAATTTAAAAATTAGATAAGGTATATATATATATATATATATATATATATATATATATATATATATATGTGTGTGTGTGTGTGTGTGTGTGTGTGTGTGTGTGTGTGTGTGTATGTATGTATGTATATACAGATTTACTACAATAGCGATCTGATAGTGTTTGACAACAGACTTCAGTTGGGGAAGGAGAAGGCTCAAATCTGTAGATTTGCTGATTTCTGTTAGACAAATCCTCCTAACACAGCCTACTTCAGGCTACCAATATGATGTACCAAAATATGATGATCTGAATAAAAAAAAATGTCTCTGTAGTCTCAAACATTTGAAAACTAGCTGGGACTGTTTGAGGAGGTTATGGAACCTTGCAAAGACGTACACCTTTGCCCGAACCTGCCTTCTCTCTCTTTCTTTGCTTCTGATGTGGATGGAAATGTGATCAGCTAGATTCCGTCCCCACCATTGTGGTCTTTCCCTTTGGAGTCCTAGGCTAAAAAAAATAAAATTAATTCCTTTGTTCCCTAAGTTGCTTTTAGCATTTTATCATAACAACAGAACAAAAACAAGAGAAAAGTAATTAGCACACTGAATACAGAATTGTGAAGAAATGGGTATAATTATCCTACCAAGCTATTATGAGCTAAACTTGCTAATGCTACCTATTATCTGATGATTTTTCTATGATTTTTTCTTTCATAAAAAGGAAATTATCATTAAAATATTTCTGACTTTATTTTTTATATATGATGTGAGATAAGCATTGAATTTTCTTTCAAAGGTGATATTAATCTGTGCCAATATTGTTTATTAAAAAAACTTTTCCTCAAACTGAGCTGAAATGTCAAGTTTTCTTAAGAAAACAAAATACATATCCTGTGACCTATTCTTGGATTGCATTATTTGGTAGAACTTTTTACTTTGCTTGCTCTTTTTCTGATATTATATGGGTTCATTATGGAACCTTAAATTTCAACATTTTAGAAAGGAAGGTGTTCCATTATTACTCATGGATTTCAATTATCCTTAGGAACTTCATATATGCATGAATTTTTAAATTATAGGATCCAACTACAAAAACTGAAGCTTGACATGCAATATCATTAAATTTACATAACAATTCTGGTACAAATGATATTTTTATGAAACAATATAGAATTTTCATTAAAATTATATTTAAGTAATTTATTTTAATTTTAATTGGTTCTCTTATTGGAATCACTGTTAATTTCCATCATTTCAAATCTAAGCATATGAACATAGTATCATTCTCCAACAATAAAGTTATTGAACTATGGTTGAATTATCGGATCCACCACCACCATGCCCATTACCTATCCACTCACCACTGCAAAAAAGGAACTGTGGAATGAATCAGGATCATGTGCACATTAATTAAGTACTTCTGGTTTTGTAAAGACATGTCTTCTCAGGACTCAGGCTTGCCTTGAGCTCACTGTGTAGCTCAGGTTGACCCAGAATTCTGATCATCTGGTCTCAGCTTTCCAGTTGCTGATATTACATGTTTGTGCCAATGCAACTTGCTCTTTGGTATTTTACAGCTATATTCAACTTTATTTGTCTAGAATTTTCTTTGGGGGCATTTATTTCTAATTATTTCTAATACTAAATTTATGTATTCATCATAAAATGAGTGTGTTACTAAGGATTTTTCAATGGTCTAATGGTTTAAGTAATATGGAATTTTCTATAAAATGTAATTATATCTATTGAGAGTACTTCTACCTCCTCTGATGTGTTGTTGATCATGTATCACCTTTATACTATATATAATACATTCCTTTGAATTTACTTTCTTTTGGCTTACATTTGATTATTGTAATTCTTAAAACCTCTAAACATAAAATTGTATTTTATTGCAATCTGCTAATCATTAGTATTTTAATGTTTTCTTAATTGCCATTCTTTTTTCTTTAGCAGGGTAATAGAGTAACAGATTTCTCTTTCCAAAGAGCTGATTTATCTAATTATGAAGGACATTATCATTTTGTCTTTAAGTATTAGCCTTTATTTCAGCATTTGTATTTATTAAGTCCTGTTTTTACTTCCTTTATCTTGTTACGCTTTTTCAAACTGAGATAAATGTGTTCAGTCTAATGACATTTGGACTTACCAGTTTTGTTTTGATTAATGGTTCCTATTTGTCTTCTATAATTTGTGACAAAAAGTATTTTTATAGCTTTCTTGCTTTTCAGGAATTTCAAGATTTTTATGTTCTCTAGCACAAAGGTCAACTACAGATAGATTTCCTAACGTTTAAAAAATTACCATTTTTAATCACTTTTTGCAATAAAATAAGTTGTTTATTTTATCATATATTTGAAATTTTCTTAGATGTGAGCAAATTGTGTTTTTTCTAAAATTTTAAGAATATAATTTTATAATTTCACATGACTATATATAACTTTATATTTCATATATCATATATACAAAAACTTTGTATTTTAATGATTTTTATTACATTTTGTATATTAAATATTTTCAGCTACACCCTAATTACATTTTCCATCATTACTTTATATAGAAAAATTATAGTTTTATTCAAATTAGTTCCAATATTTAGAAACATAAGGTGGCTTGCAATATGCTATTTGCAATTCATATTTTTACCATTAGCCACTACCCTCTTTGTATTCCTCAATTCCATACTGTCTATTAATAATGTTATCATGGCTTATTTTTATCTGCAGTTGCTTAGTATCTCTTTGTCCATTTTGTTTTTCTCTTTCTACCAGCTACTTTTGTCAATCATATTTTGTCAAAGCATATTTCTACTCTCGGTGTTTTAATCTAATATATTCTTTAAGATTTAAACATACTCAGATTTCATTTAAAATCTGTTGTCTTTCATTTCATTACTTCTAGTTTAGATGATGTTGACTGTCGTTCATAACAATCTTCTAGTTTACTCTTTTGTAAGTGACTTACTCAGTTTCCCTCCCTTGTTAATTGGAATATTTCATATTTCTACAAAGAAAACTGTATATTGAATAAAAAGGAACTGAGCACCCAACTATCATATGAAAACAAGAACCACACTACTTTCTTCCAACAGTGTCTCTCCCTCTACTCCAAATTCATAAAAGGCAATTTTTTTCAGTCCAAGTTTGCTTTAGAAGTTTTTTTTTTATTTTCCTGATATTTATTACACTTTAACCTATTGAATTTGTAAAACCCTCTATTCTTTTCAACCCAGACAAGTTTTAGATCTTTTCATTTGCTATGAATGAAATTTTTAATGAAAATTAAAAATTACCTAATAAACTATTTCATTACATCTGGTCCAGGAGTGTTTATAAACTTTTAAATGCTACTGTTATTATCACTGAGAACTGCCTAAACACATTCTATTTTCCAGTGGACATTCAGTCGTAACAGGAGGGCAAGCTGTTGTACAATGAAGTGCTAATTGTGCATCACCAGCATGAACACATCCTAGGCTTCTTCCTCAGGCATTTGCCACATGCAATAGTAGTGTAGCTTTAGCTCCTCATTCCAAATAAAAATGCGAGGAACATTGTACTTTTAGATAGCAGAGAGAACTGAAAACAGGGTAATAAGCAATGACTGGAGAAGCTAGACTAGCTAGGCATCTTCAAATTGGCAAACCAAAACAAAAAACTTACAAGAATCATTTTATTTTTTTCCTTTCTCCTTTGTTTGAAATTCCCTGAAGCAAGAAACATGTCTATCCTGTGACTTTGCAGTGCTTGCACACTGTGGTGAGGATATAGTAGACCATTGTTCAATATTGACTGCAGGTCTTCATCAATAACTGTTCTCTATCTAGTGTTTATTACTTATTGGGAGACAAATGAACCAAGAGCACAGACAATGATATATAAATATGTAAGTCCAGGAAAATCTATGGCTATGTTCTCAAACATATGTCACCTTTAAATTAATCACTTTCAATTACTTTTGTACTTTTTCTTTTTACCCCTTCTCTTTCTTCCCTCCAAGCTCTCCCATATGTCTCTGCTTGCACTCTTTTAAATTGATGGGTATTTTTTTTCATTAATTGTTACCTACAGTTAGTTCAGTCTGTATCATGTTACTTGTATGTATGCTTTCCGGGCTGACCAATTGATAATGGATAACCAATTGGTCTGTTCTTCCTTAGGGAATATCATTATTATTCCCACATTCAGCATTCCTTAGCTGCCCAAAGTTTTTTTTTTATGGAGGGTCAAGACTGTGTGGGTTTTCTCCCATTCACTTTCTCATTTTCTGTTCTTGTTCAGTTCATGTTTGGAGAGTCATGTAAGTGAGAACATATGGGTGTAGCTTCTGA
Source organism: Peromyscus aztecus (assembly GCA_902168405.1). NCBI lineage: Eukaryota > Metazoa > Chordata > Mammalia > Rodentia > Cricetidae > Peromyscus > Peromyscus aztecus. Next base: position 21,649 of record CABHPQ010165415.1, on the reverse strand, counting down.
CATTACTAGGAAACATAATCTCACAACAAACTCCCCAATCCTCTGGTTCTTACAACCTTTCTTTCCCCTTTTCCACAATGTTCCCCAAGCCTTAGGTGAGAGGATAGTTTTGCATATATATCCGTCCACTGGGACTGGGCTCCATGGCTCTTCATTTCGATTGGCTTAGATGGGATCGATCTAATGCAAATAGAAGTGTCCCTGATGAAGGGTAAAGACTAAACCTAACTATGTTTATAAGGACAATTATTTAGAATGTAGTTAAGGATTGTGCTAGTCAAGTGGCAGTTGTAGGTTCTTCTCCAAGATCCATGACACTAGCCCTGAGTTGTTGGCTAGGTTTCTAGTATTTTCTATATAAATTCCTTTTGTTGTGGAGGGTCTTAATTCCAATTACAGAGTTGTTGACAAGAGACATTTTAATTATAGCATGTCTTGTAACCATTCTCTATAACAGACATTGAATTTTAATCTATGGGGCTCTAGGGGAATAAGTAGTGATCAGAGAATGGAGGCTGCATTTACCCACAGTATGAGGGCTTATCCTTTAGTCTTCCTTTAGAAAACACATTTGGGCCGGGCGTTGGTGGCGCACGCCTTTAATCCCAGCACTCGAGAGGCAGAGGCAGGCGGATCTCTGTGAGTTCAAGGCCAGTCTGGGCTACCAAGTGAGCTCCAGGAAAGGCCCAAAGCTACACAGAGAAACCCTGTCTCGAAAAACCAAAAAAAAAAAAAAAAAAAAGAAAAAAAAAAAAAACACATTTGTACTTTGGTGGAGTCAATACAAAAGCATGCCCATTCCTTAATAGGAAAATTGTTGCAGAATGTCATTGATGTTGAACTTGGGATAAATGGCCTCTTGTAACACTCTGCCAAGATTTTATGGTTTACTTTCCTTTCTTTTGTATTAGTTATTATAAGCTTGAATGTTCCTGCACATCCATTCCAAACTTAAAGATGGAGACAAATTCTAAGGACTATTTTTGTCATTGCACAAATATCATAACATATACATATACAGAGCTAGATTCTATAGCCACTGTACCCCTAGGCTATTGATGTGGTCTCTAGCCTACAGCCATACTGAACAAAACAAGATTAAGTGTAGCATATGAGAAAATGATGAATAAATACACAATGTTTGAAACTGTCCCAAGCAAACAAGATGTTTTACTTTCTAGAATATATTTCAGTTGGCTAATGTGGAAAAAATAGAAGTAAAGTACTGTAAAATAATGAAGTATAATAAACATATAAACCAGTACTCATATTTTTGGTCATTAGCTAATATTATTAAGTATCTACATCCCCATTTACAATAATAACTATTTATAACCATTAGGGAATGGTTATAGATGTTCAACACTACCTGATTTACAAAGTCATTGTGTTTTAAATAATATTTTATTATTTGTTGAAAATTTCATATACAAATGTAGTGATATTTTATTTGTGCTCTAACAAATAAAACTTGCCCGGGGATCAGAGGAAAAAGCCAGCCACTATTTTAAGCATAGAAGTCAGGCAGTGGTAGCACATGCCTTTTATCTTAGCATTCAGGAGGCAGAGATTCATCTGGATATCTGTGAGTTCAAGGTCAGATTGGGAACAGAGCCAAACATGGTGGTACATGCCTCTAATACTAGCACTAGTTAACCATAGAGGTCTTGAGGTCTATACAGACAGACAGGAAGTAAGGCAGGGCACGTAAGGCGTGAGTATACAGGAAGTAGCTCTCTCTAGGGCTGAGGATTTCTTAGCAGTAAGAACTTATGGATGGCTTGGGTTTTTTGGGGGTTTTTTTGTTATTGTTTTTGCTGTTGTTGTTGTTGTTGGTGGTGGTGGTGGTGGTGGTGGTGGTGGTGGTGGTTTTTGTTTTCCAAGACAGGGTTTCTCTGTGTAGTTTTGGTGCCTGTCCTGGATCTCGCTCTGTAGACTAGACTGGCCTTAAATTCACAGAGATCCACCTGGCTCTGCCTCTGCCTCCCGAGTGCTAGGATTAAACATGTTTGCCATCACCAGCCAGCCTGTGGCTGGCTTGTTTTATCCCTCTGATTTTTAAGCTTTCACCCCAATTCCTGGCCCCAGCTTTTTTATTAATAAGAATGTTTAGCAATTCATGGCTCCAGGTTTTTATTAATAAGACTATTTAGACTTATTTATTAATAAGACTATTAGTTTGCTTTTTTATGGCAAAAGCTGGCTATTTGGGCAGGAAAATTTCTTGCCTGCACTGACTTAAAAATATTGTATAGATAGCACATGCAGGACCCATGGAAAAATAACCAACCACTAAATTTTGCCAAAACAAGGCAAGATGATCCTTCAGGTTCTTGCTTCACAGAGGAGACTGCCAGACATTCTGAATGACACAGAGAGAAGCAACTGAGAGATTCTAGGCCTGTTGGCTGAAGGTGGATGTCCCAACATTGCACAGGAACTTTGTGTGACTGTCCAGGCAGCCAGTTGTCTCTGTCATTCTAGATTTTTGGAAGTTGCTTACAATGCACTTCCTGTTTACTTAGGTAATATTATATCCTTCTGGGGTCTTTGATGTAGTTGAAGACCAAATAGTTATAATTATAATTTTCCTTGGCTATGATAAAAGATAAATTAGATATGAAACTTTAGACTCACAAAAACAGGATAGATGACAAAATATTTTCTTTAATTTTGCCAAATACAAATAGACTAGATATTGTAACTACAATTCTTGATTGATAACTGTTTGTTATATATAATTTTACTATATTAAAGCTAAAATGTTCCTTTTTGATTAGATAGAAAAGGGAAAGTGCTGGGGATGTCTTTCTGTACACTATGAATATATGTTGTTCCCATCGGTTAATAAATAAGCTGCTTTGGCCTATGGCAAGGCAGCTTAGAGGCAGGCAGGAAATCCAAGAAGAGAGACAGGAAAGAGAAAGGCAGAGTCTAGAGATATGCAAGCCAGCTGCTGGCTGCCTAAGGAGCCACATGTAATGGGTGCAGGTAAAGCCATGGAACACGTGGCGATATATAGATTAATAGTGATGGGTTAAGTTAAGCTATAAGAGCTAGCTAGCAAGAAGCCTGACCCATTGGCCATACAGTTTGTAATTAATATAAGTCTCTGAATGATTATTTTATAAGCAGCTGAGGGACCACAGTGCTAGGCAGGACCAGAGGAATGTGGGACTGAGGGGCCAGGCAGGACCTGAGAAAACTTTCAACTACACACATATGTAACATATCCTAATTAAATTCCAAATCCCATTCTTCCCCAGCTCCCCAAAGGGCTTCTCACCACATCTCTCTATTAACTCTATATCCTCTTTTTATTATTTATGAATTTATTTATTTTAAACCACTGAGTCAAATTAGGGCTTCCCATGTATGTATGCCATCTATAGGAGCATAAGCTACCCCTTCACAGAAGAGGGCCTCTCCTTCCTCTAGTTACAATTGACTTCCAGTAGTTCTTCAGTTAGAAGTGGGTTCAAGTGATTCCTTCCCTTCCACACTGGAATTTTACCTGGCTTGACCTTGTGTGGGCCATCATAGCTGTTGTGAGTTGTTCATGTGTGCAACAGCCAAGTCAGAACCAGAGGACAGCATTTCACAGGACTCCTTATTCTCTGGGTCTTCCATCCATTCTGCTATATCTTCTCTGAACCTTGGTAGAGAGGGAGGGCAGACTGATACAGATTTTCTTTCTACGTTTGATCACCCACAGTCACATATTTGCAGCACTTTCAACAGTTATGAGTCTCTGTTTTAACCATTACCAGTGTTATAAGAAGCTTCTCTGACCAAGGCTGAGAGTAGCACAAATCTATGGATACAAACAAAAATATGTAGAAGGCAGTTTGATAACTTGACCACTTTTCAAAACAACAATAGTACTACGTTCACTCCTAGGGCCTTATGCTTCCCTAGCCATGAGATTTGACAATGTTTACTATAAGGAATGCATTCTTTCTGAGTAGCAGGCCTCAAATCAAATCAAAAGAACAGTTAGTTGATGACCTCCTAAAATAATCTTACCACAGTTGCACCAGTGGGTAATTATTGTCTGTCAGCTCAGTGTTCCAAGATTCAGAGTCCAGTTCTGGATAAAATCATTTTCTTTCCCAGCATTCTGCATAGCACCTCCAAGCACCATGAAAGCCAGTCATCAGCGAGAAACAAAAACCAGGTATTTATAGTTAATAATTTAGATCAATTTGTGTCAGTAAATGGAATCACTACTATACTTTGATAAAGGCCTCCATTTTATCAATGAGGAAGACACAAAGAAATACCACAATGAAAATAAAATATTTGAAAACAATTGTACATAAAAACTGATGAGCTGCTTATAATCTGAAGAATATGATTTTTTATTTTTCTTTTGATTAGACAGTCTTCAGTAATATGTAATAACTCTCAAATATAAGTATTTTCAATTACATGGATAAATAAGTAATTGAATCAGATCAAGTAAAGGTCATATTTTATTCAACTCTCTTTACTAAAGGGGACTTAAAGAATTTGTTCCTGTTTTACCTTGAAAAATATGGCAGTGTCACATGCTTTAATCCCAGCACTTAGGAGACAGAGCCAGGCAGATCCCTGTGAGTTCAAGACCAGCCTGGTCTACAGAGCAAGATCCAGGACAGGCACCAAAACTACACAGAGAAACCATGTCTTGAAAAGAAAAATTGAGAGATTCTACATAAAAATATGAAATTTTATATTCTCTCAAAAGAACAGGAAAGCTGGGCAATAGTTGTGAATACTTTTAATCTTAGCACTCAGGATTCAGAGGCAGGTGGATCTCTGAGTTCAAGGCCAGCCTGGTCTACAAAGTGAGTTGTTCTAGAACAGCCAAGGCTATACAGAGAAACCATGTCCCGAAAAAAAAAAAAAAAAAAAGAATGGGAAAAATTAATTTAAGTAATATTTATGTGATCCTGTTTACCTAAAATATCATCTCATATGATTCAGTCAATACAATTATTAATGAAATGTCTGAATACTACCAGACAAAACATAAAACTATTGACAAGAGTTTTCCCTTTTTTTAGCAGAATGCCCAAATTATTGAAAAGCATGAGACTTATAACCATTGATAGTTTGCAGTGAATGGTTATTTGGGTGTCTCTATACAGAAACTTACGACCACTGATGAGATGATAAAAGATGTGTAATTTCATACACATAAAAAAGAAACAGGATGGCTTCGTGAGGCTTAAACACCCACTAAGTGGAAGGGCAGGGCTTAGTTTTTAACGTAACACACCAGGTTGGGAGAGGTTTATAAATTCTAACATATTGTCAATATCTATTCAAAAGTCAGACAAACACTCTGCAACACTGAAACATTTAATGTTCTTTTATGCCCCTTACTTTTTCATGGCAGTGGCAAAAATCCTCAATTTCTCATCACCTGGTTATTGTACCTGTCAAGCTATTACTATCCCACTTGCCTTCCCTTGAAGAATTACAGATAAATAGCCATAATGGCCCTGAAGAAATGGGATTTCCTGTAAAAAAAGAAAAAAAAAGTAGGAGGCAAGCATTCTAGAGTTACTGGCCAAGAAAAAATCTACTTTAAGTCAAGTAACCTCTTTGTTTAAAAGGTTCACAGGCCAGTTCCCCAACCTACCAATTCATACTTATTGTTAAAAAAAATGACAATTACAACAAACATTTGGGGACCCTTTAGCATAATTACATATCTATAAAATTATTTATGAATAGATAAACTCATACATGCCGCATAAATTAATTAAAATTACTTAAAAGCACTAACAAGACTAACTCTTAGATCATCATACATAGAGACAGACATACTGAGAAATGAATAATTTTAAAATTTCTGTTCATTTGATTGTCATTTCCTCATATATACTCTATATTATTTTGTAATACAAAATTTGCAATAATTAGGATACATAGTATATAATTTAAAGATTTCAAGTTACAAGGGCCATAAATGAACAAATACTGGGACAGGAAGGTCTACATAAATAACTGATTTCCCCTGAGGTACATAATAAGCAGTTTGCACCCCAGTCTGCTCACTCAATACTAAGTAGGCCATTGGTCACTAGGGCATCTCTTAAAGGGAACTCAACCTTTTCTCCATTGTGGTGAAAACTCATCATAATGAATAACGGAAACCATGGGAACTGCTGCTTGTGTCACTGAGCATTTACGGAGTGAGTGCACTCCAGTCAGGCAGCTTTCAGTGATTTGTTTGCATTTTTGATAGTTGGTCTGCAGCCCCCAGCAACATGTAAGAAGCGTGTCTCAGTGCTTTCTCAGCAAAGAAAAGAACAGTCCCTCCTTTGTCCTCATGCTCTCTGTCTTCCCTAGAGTTTTCCTCTTCCTTATTTAGTATTCCCCTCCAAATCCCCATCCTCAGCCTCCCTGATTGATTCAGCAGCTGACTTAGAGCTCTAGTTAAAACCCTTTGTGGCCATCGAAATTCACTCCAGTCCTGCTTATCCCTGCAAGGGGAACAGAAGCACTTGAGGTTTTTGATTCAGCACCCTAGGAGTCAAACCTACCATTACATTCTCCTCATCCTTGAAGAGGGCTCCCTATATAGACATAAAAATAGAATTCAGGAAAGAAGCCCCTGGAGACGTGTTGGCAGGCAGAATTAAAGCCAGCTACACAGTGTGATTGATTGCAAAGGTTATACATGACCTATGGAGAAGGTATAAAGGCCAGATCATCGGATTTACAAAGTCTCTTGTGGATGAGAATTTAGTCAATAATATCAGCACTTCTGGGAGTTAGAAAACTCCTTGCAATCATTAAAACCAAGAAGAGTACAGATAGGAAGATTCCCTGGCTCACTCACTTGGGACACAGAGAACTAGAAAGATGATGCTGAAGACTGAGACAAATAGAGAGGGGGAAAGGAATGCACATGGGCATGTACACTCTCACTAAGAATCACAGAGTGACTGATCTATTTGGAATATTTTAAAATTTTGTTTACATCAATGATAGTCTTAAGTAGTCACATCATGAACTTTTATTGTAGGTCAGCATTCAGCAACAGTAGCTTAATTACGCTACTCAACACATCCTACCAAAAGAAACTACAAATGAACTGATTATAGCTCATTGTGATGTTACAGCCAGATCTACTTAATGCCTTTTGTGGCCAGCTAACTGTTCAAATCTTCTCAGGATTTCAAAGCATATATATGAAGTGCCATTTGTCTTTGGATGGGTACATAAAGAGTACCTTCTAAATATTGCTGGTGCTTTTCTCCACATGTAAACTGTACATTTAACATGACTGTTTGAAAATGAATTCATTGCTACATAGACCAGCTACAAAGTGATTGCATGAAGACAATGAAGGCTTAATTTAGAACTGCCCTGATTTTATCCATTTAAATATATAAACATTGAGTGAGCATAAACAAGCAACCACAAGAAACAAAGAAAATAGCTAGCAAAAACATTCAACAGAAAACTCCCCAAAGCCTAAACAGTTACTAAAATGTAACATAAAATTAAAATGAAATAAGACAAAGCAATATGATCAATCTAATCACTCACAACAACACTAAAACATGAGATTGTGACAAGGAGCTATGCCTCCACGGAGCACTCTCGCTAAAGTCTTTATGATGTATGTAAAATAACACATTTGAATTTCATGGCTAGTTTATTTCTTGCATCAACAAGGTTAAAAACATTCCCTGAGTTTATTGGAATATATGCATCCTATTTTATATAAACTATAAAGAAGTGTGCAAAACCAAAATACTTGCTTCCTTTTCCAAATGAAATGTTATGCTGTTAGAAGAAATTACAAAAAAAAAAGTCAGTGTTTTCCATTTTATGAAGTGGAGTGCACACATAGATAGTGTATGCACAATTCTCCTGAACACTTTTCTGTCCCTCATTTTAAACATCTAGTTCTTCAGTAAATCCTAGCTTTAACATTCAAGGCAAGGTCATGATTTCCACCATGTCACAAAATTCATTCTCATTTTATGCACACACACACACACACACACACACCTGCAGACTCTGCTAAAGCATTCTAATTATTCTTCCTGTTTCACTCTGTAGTAAAGTAGCTGGTATAAAATAAACCTCCAGTTCTACTACATTGACCAGAACTCTTCTTGGACTTCCTAGGAGAGTCGTCATACAATACAAGTTGTTTGCAGGCTGCAGTAAGACCCTACATAACCTATATGAGCCATTCTCTACTTTTCCCATTTCATCTCTAATGATTCTAGCTGCTGTGCTCACATTGCTTACAAAGCCACAGATCTTTTCATTTTTCCTCAACTAAACTAAGCAGGTTCCTATCTCAGGGGCTTTGCATATTTTAGTCTTTCTTCATAATGTCCCTTTCTAAAGAGTTTAAGATATATTCCTTATCTAACACAATCCATCAATATAAACTGTAAAGTTTAATATTTTATGGTATATTCAAGGAGTTGTGAAGCTATCACAACCATAACTGAAAACATTTCGTCCTTCTACAAATGCCACTTCTCATTTGATCTCATCCTCTCTTCTAGCCCTGCAGTATGTAACTCAATTGTCTGTCACTATAAACTGGGAATATTGTATGAATAGAACCACATAATATGTAGTCTAGTCACTGGTTATTATATCATGGCATAATGTTGTCAAGCTTTAGCTGTGTCGGAATATTTTCCTTTGAAAAAAATCTTCCTAAAGATGTTACCATGCTTTGTTATCCACTTAATAGTAGATGGATATTTAGGGACTAGTCACTTTTGCACAATTTTGAGCAGTGCTGCTGTGAAGATACCTGTATAAATTTCCACGTGGAAATACAGTTGTTATTTTTCTCAGGTATATAACAAGATGGAGAATTGCTAAGCAATGTAGTAACCACATTTTGAACACTTTGAGGAACGATAATACTTTCACAAAATGGCTGTGCCACTTAACATTCCCACAATGTAAAATTAAATAAAGAAGAGTAACAATGCCAAATCTAGGTAAGACTTTGGGGGAACTGAAATTCTCATGCATTGCTAATGAGAATATAAAATAGTACAGTTAGTTTGTGAAGCACCTTGAGACTTTTTCATAAAGTCAAGTATATTCTGACCTCTATAACTCAGCAATTACACTTATAGGCATTTGTCTACAAAGAATGAACACACACAAAGGGAGAAACAGATATATGTTTTAAAACTTTTTTAAAACAATTTAATTCATGATAACCCCAAACTATAAACAGTGCCCATACCAGGAATAAGAATATGGAGTATAGCCGGTGGTGGTGGTGCACGCCTTTAATCCCAGCACTCGGGAGGCAGAGCCAGACGGATCTCTGTGAGTTCGAGGCCAGCCTGCGCTACCAAGTGAGTCCCAGGAAAGGCGCAAAGCTACACAGAGAAACCCTGTCTCGAAAAACAAAAAAAAAATGAATATGGAGTATGATGTTATATATAATCTATATTACTATCCAGAGAAAGACCTGCTTTGTTTTCCATATTGTTACAGAGTGCCAAGAATAAACCCTAAAGACTGGAAATAATTGTCAGCTACTATAGTACATGCTGTGAGACTGTGTAAAGTTCTGTAACATGCAAAATTAATCTAGTCTGGTATTATAATAGTAATGTTGACTAGAAAGAGACATAAGGAAGCCTTCTTGGATAACAAAAGCATATTTTAGTTTGATAGAATATATGCTACCATATATAATCATTTGTGAAAATACACCAAAATGTATACTTAAAGTATATCCATTTCACGAAAAATAAATACACAATAATATAAAATAATGGTGTGCATGTGAATAAGTCACAGGTCAAGAAGGAGAGGAAGCGCCAGTAAGGGTCAGTGATATCAGCCACTGTACACAGTATTTGACATCCTGATGAACTGGATCAAAGGAAATCATTAAACATCTACAACTCAAACCTCTGTGGAGAGTATGAATAAATGACATCATAGTGGTCCTTTGGGAACTCACAAAGCTCTTCCTTCATGCACCCTGTAACATCAGCAAAAGTAAGTTCAAATATGACTAATGGCAATCCAAAAAGAAAAGTTGCTCGTCTTTCAACAATTAAAAGTTTTTTTTTTATAATATCTTCTGGATCTCAGCAAAGCACCTGAAATAAAAAGTGTTGAAAAAAAATGGTCAGAGAATCTTTTTGCTGTAGCTAGAATGCTACATAGTCAATGGAGAGATTGACTGCTGAGAATAAAACACTGGGGACTCAGCCCTAAATGAGATGTCTGGACCAACTCCTCCCAAGGCTCTAGGATCATCAAAGGAGAGGTGCCAGGGTGAATGTAAGAGCTGAAGGATGGCAAGAGTGTGTAAAGTGTTGCTTCTGGGCATGACACAGCTACCCCGCCCTCAAGAACCCAACAGCTGTGGTTACAACAAAAAATGGTACAAGGGCAAGTGAGCCAAAAGTCTGCAATTTAATTATTATTGAAAAATACTCATGAGTGAGGATAGATGTTTGGGTAATACACCCTAATCAAGTACTAAAAGTTCAATAATTTGAGATTTTTTATTAAGAAAATGAGTGAAGGAATCAAGAGGTAAACAGCATGGTAATTAAACTTGTTGTTAATACTAAAGCAGAAATGTTGATGAGTGCTGAACTTAGAAGAAAAACAGCACAGACCATTATTCTGGTACATGCTCATTTGTTTTAGAATGTAGATGCTATTTACTGAAGATTTGAGACAGCAATACATAGTCTATGATGGAGACCCAAGAATATTACTATAAAGATGAAGAATAATTGACCTTCTTTCAAGAGACTTCTTCAGTAGATTCTTATTAGTCTAGTGTTTCATGAACGAAGTTGGAGAACAGCTCTCCACTCTGATTTATCTTCTGAAATCTGCCACAGATGGACTCTTTGTACTGTACTGGGAAGTAGGTATGCCATCACATATCTTAAAGGAGAATGGGAATAAACAATGAAGAGCAACAGATAGTAAATTCTGATGAAGACTCATGAGGACTTCCACAAAGCATCTTGTGTCATGCATGCCAGACTGCCTCTCATTTGAACTGGAGCATGGATCTTAACCAAATGTAACAAGGAGATGGAAAGGGCATGCTTAGAAGTGTTTGACGGGGGCTGTGCAAATAGAACAGTATGATAACTTTTTAGTGTCTGTGGGAACACATTGATACTAAAAATGCATAAATCCACAGATACCTCTGTAGCCCATGACTATCCATTTAAAAACGGGACTAAGCAACTGATAAAGCTTTGTTAGGGAGTTGTGTCCCTGGAAACAAAAGGACAAACATAAAGTTAAAGGAATGGCAACTGGGACATATAATACCTCCAGCTCTGAGATCTTCTCCAATATCCCCTAGTTCCTTCTAGTCAGAAGCATTCCTGAGGGCAGGGATCAGGTAGCCATGTTGGCTACTCTAGCCGCTGACTCTGCCTGATTTCCCCAGCCTTGGCATCCAGCTTAACTATGACAAATGTGCTGCTCCCTCAAATGTGAGATGGAAATAAGAGCAAAGCACAAAAAGAAGAGTCAACTTACATATGGAAAAGTCAACTCGCTTATCGGTGGAATAAAAAGATAGTAAGTGAAATAAATTGTAATGGTTAAGTATTTCCAATGAAAAGTAAAATAAAATACTATTGTGGGTATGTAGGTATATGAATCCACTATTTGGTTGTGCAGTGAAGACTTAGCTTAACCTCTTGGACATAGACACAATGATTAATGCTTTAATTACACTAAAAATTATGCACTTAGGATTATGTGTGCACAAAACATAATATTAACCAGCAATCAGGTTATACAGAAAAAAAAACCAAGAGTCCTCACATTAAAAATGTTTAATATTCAAGTCTTTAATATTTCTATTTTGTTTTGTTTTTTAAGACCACTAAATGCAACTGTCTGAATCGAGACTGAATGTTTTCATGTCCCAAGTTTTAAGAAACTGGACTCCTAATCAACAATGTAATGGTATTAGCAGTGGAGTATTTCAGAGGTAACTAGGCCATAAGGGTAGACATCCATGAATTAATCTAGTGTTCTTATAAAAGGGTTTCAGAGAGTTCTCTTGCCCCCTTTCTGCCATGGAAAGGTGTAAGAGGGGAACAAGGAACAATAGGAAATGGGCCATCGGAGAAACAGAGGCAAGGTCTCTGAAAAACAAGAAAAGGCTGATTCCTGCTTTGAAAACTGAATCATAAATAGCTGTTGTTTTCTAGCCTGCAGGAGGGTATTTTGGTACAGAAGCATGAACTCAATTTCTGTATAATTAATATACAAAAAAATGCTAAAAATGAGTTAAATTGATAAGTTCATGGGGAGAACTAACACATCCTTTTTGTTTCCTTCATTCCTGTCATTGTGTGTCTTTGCAATAAATTGTATCTCATTCCAATCTCTCTAAGGAGCAGAGTTTATATAATAGAGGAGTAAGAAAAATCAGCCTGCTTCCTTCTGCTTCTCCTAAATTCTCCACTCGTATTCTAGTTTCAGCAGGACAAAGGCAACCTGCAACATTCACTATTGAAGGTCATCTTCTCATTCATTTTGCAGAGCTGGGCAGGGTAAACAGTTTTTTTCTAATGTTATACAAAAGAGTAAAGGGTCGGGTCTTAGTCTCCAGCTCATGATTCTCCCATTATCCATCTCTCCCCGATGCTGAGATGGATGTGAGGGACTATGGGAACTGAAATAGCACAGCACACCTCAGCTGACTGGTTTGGTGGCAGAGGCTAAATGTGAAACACGGCCTCTCAAGTCAATTGAAAGGAGAGCCCACTTAAAACTCCAAAATTAACCCACCAAGTCCTCCGGTGTCTGCCTCAGAATCTACAAACGGCTAATAGAATACACATGTAAATATACTTGATCCCAGAGCCTGATATTGCTGTTTGATCACTGGCTGTAAACTATTTCTCAATTTTGTTTTTGGTTCATTCCTTTTATAATTCTTCACTTCTTCATAATTTCTTCATAATTCCAGAAAATGTGGCTCTTCTAAGCATAATTAAAGATGAGATGGAAGTTATATGACCTATTGAACTTGGGCGTTATCATCTCAACTTTTTCACAAAATGAACATGGACTCTTTAAAGAAATGTGAGGCCCAATCTGCTGCAGGTATAATGACAATGGGAAGCCCTAGCCATGGTCTGAATCTTACTAAGAGTAGTTAGATAGGCTGTAGTAAAGACCATTAGCAGGTGGAAGATTTGGCCATACCATCTTCAAGTTCTTTGCTAACTTTGTGCCCATTAGTCTTCTGGTATACATACAATTCAATACATACAATTTGTTTTCATCAAGAAAGGGCCTTCTGGAATGTGTCTTAGGGTACTGTAGTCCCATGCACACAACATGCAATAAATAATGTTAAGTATAGACGAATTTAATAGTCTTTGGGGGGAGAGCTTTCTCATTTTCTGACAGATAGAGACAAAGACAATACCTCAAAGGCTCAAACCCAAGACTCAAAGCAGAAAATCTCTGACACTTGTCCCTCCTGTAACATATGAACTTAATACATCTTTCCTACTACTCAAATATCAGAACTATATTGTAATTACAGTATATAAAACATGACAACTACAAAATCCTTTCAAAAGGTTTGAGAAGTTTTGATAACCCGAAAGAAGCAAGGAATCGTTTCTATCTACTGATTTATTGCTATTTCTGGATTAGACAGAAGGGGCTTAGATGACTTTGATATAAACTTAGTAGTTGTATGTTAAGTAGATCAATGTAAACCTACAGCCAATTTGATGAAGACACTGAAGATTTGCAAAAGCATCAATAGAAAGCCTTCCCCTGTGAGTTCTAAAGAATGGATTACACAAAGATTTATACTACGATTATATGATGGCCTTAAATTGGCTGTTTTGTCTTTTTCATAGTATTAAATCACCAAATCTTTTTAGTTTAATGCAAACATATCACTCTTTTTAAATATTAAGTTTGGTTTTAGTTTCATTTGATAAGTTAATACAGATTTTTTTCCCTTTGGACTTTAACATCAAGCCTACTTGAAAATAATACGTTTTGATCAGTGACAATTGCCTGCTCCTATCTCATAAGTATATGAATGAAATATATATGTATATATATATATATATGAAGTAATATAGGTAATTAATGACTGTTAAAGAGGAAGATTCCTGAGTTCTAGAGCAAGTACAATAAGCCCATGTGAGACATGAAGAGCACCCCAAATTTGTGTTTTCAACACCTTGACATGTATCTCTAGAGGAAAATAAAGGCCACATGACCAACAGAGATGTGAGAACCAGGGATTAAATGGAAGTTGCTGTATAAGAAGAATCAAGAGAGTCAAGAAACAAAATCAGAAAGGACCTTGTCCCTGTGTGTATGAGATAAGTGGTAATGGTAGTTTATGGACCTTGGCATAGTCCAACTATTCCTTTACCTAGCCTTTTGTAGGTTAATATTTTTATGCCTTTATTTCCTCATATGTTAATAATATCTACCTTGCAAAAGTATCATTTCTCTCTGTCTTTTTTTTACCTTATGTATCCTTTTAATCCCTTGTGTCTCAGTAGAGGAACGAAATAGTGACACAGTTCTGTCTTTTACATTTTACAAACGAGAAGCTGAAATCCAAGAATTATGGGCGGCCGAAGGCCTTTCAAGGAAAAAGAAGCATGTACTCTGATTGATCCTAATATATGGTTCAAACTTTGTGCTGTAGCTTTTCCCAAACTGGTCACAACATTCTAGAAAATTATAGACATCACCTTGATTATATGATTTTTAAATACAGAAAACAAAATTATAGCTTGTTCCATTATTGACTTTAGTCACATTGCAGAAGGGGATTTGTAGCAAAACAAATTGTTGAGCCTAACATTAGTCAATGTTTTTCTACAGTGCCTAGTCTTTTCCATTGGATTGTAAACTCCTGCAGAAAGTACCCGCTCTTCTTTATGGACTGAGCAACAACAGCACTACAGATAGATTTTAATAGATATAGGAGATGTTCTCCACCTTTAAGTTCTGAACCCATAGGGTCAATCTACTAAGGAAAAAAATATTAAGAAATTAGATTGTGTCTGAACTTAACATAATTCTCCTTTTATTTCTTTCCTTACAGTGTAATGGAAATCTACATAGCATTTTCTTTGTATTTGTTAATTACTTAACACATATATGAAGCTGTGGACAGGCTATATCCAAAGGACATACCATTTTATAGAAGGTGCTTGAGCTGTAGCAGGTTTTGGTATCTGTGATCGGTACTAGATATCCAAGAATGGCTGTAGTTCCAAATGAATGGATAGGTTTTTTTTGGGGGGGGGCAGGGCATGTTTGTTTATTTGGTTTGGGATTTTTTTGGTTTGTTTTCTTCTTTTTATTTTTTTTATCCTTTTTTGTATTCCATTCTTTTCTATTCTGCACAGAAGTGAAGTACTGTTTTCTTTCTTTGGTTACTGTAGCCATTCATTTATCTATTCATGTAACCACTTTATTTATATAATAAATTATAAAAGGTTCACAAGAAACTTAGAGAAAATGGTTACTAAGAAACTATTTATTACCTAGACAATAAGTATTCCCTCTTCAGGACTCTGAGATTTGCTGAAGTATTTTGGAAAATTCCCACAAAAGCTTTACATGATAATGAGGGTTACCACTCAGTGAGTTCACATGCAATCAGGCTTAGGCCAGTCACATTACTGATTAGTCCTACTTTGCTTTTGCATCTCAAACCGAGTGATTTGCTCTTCAATCTAGCTAGTGCTTTTTGCCTAAAAGTGGCACTTCTTAGAAGGATATCATGGGCACTTTGTTCTACCCCTTGTAGTAAGTTAAAAAGAAATTTAGAAATGTGTTAAACTTTGCTATTTCTAAGATTATTTCTTTGTGTATTGCACTCATCTCTTACATAATAGTCAAAGGATCATGCACAACTGAACTTCATTCCTTACCCTCTGTATACTTTTTATTTTGAGATAAGGTCTTACTAACTTGCCCAAGTTGGTCTTGAACTCACTTAAAGCCCAGCAAGACCTTGAACTTGAGATCCTCCTGGCTTAGGAACTACAAACCCGAGCCACCAGGCCCAGCTTAGGTTCTTCTTGAATTCTAGAATGTAATTGTCATCTCTTTTCACCTTCTGATGGCTCTACTAGTCTAAGGCTCTTTCTCAGGATGTAACATCCAGGGCATTTAGGCCCATTAGCAGTTTAGTGACCCTGTAAACAAGTTTCAAAGTGGTGGTGGCCTTTGCTTATAAAGTCTTTCCAGAGTTAACATACTTCCAACTGCTCCCAGCCATGACCTTTGTTTGTTGAACATGGTTAGTTTTTTAACTTGAGGGGTTTGTGCTAATTAGATCATTAGATGGAATGGCTCAAACTTTTCTTTTCTGTATAGAAAGATCTCAATGCTTTTGATTACCTCTAGTGTCCCAGACACCAAGAACCCAACAAGAACCCAAACTAAACATACGACTTCACTATACAAGTCAAATGATAGAGAATCATAGAAAGTGAATTATTGTCTAAGCATAGAGTTCAGGAGAGGTTTGATCTGCACCAATCAATTTTTATTTAGTTTTATTTAATAATTTAAGTTATCAAGAGACAGTCTCACTCTAGTTCACAGTACAGTCTCAAATTTGAAGACCTGGGTAATTTCCCTGCTTCAAACTCCCTAGTATTGGAATTGGTGTTTACCACCCCAGATCTGGCTATCTTATTTTAATAAATTCATTCTGGAAATACAGGTTGAATGAGTCTATTACAACAAACAAAATTTAAAACCCTGTGGAGTCAGCAGTTGTTAAGAACCCTAAAAGAACAATAGCCTTGAAAGTATTTTCAGTAGACAAATATCTCTATGTTATTGGCACAAGATTCTGTAACTATATTCATTTGTTCATTGTTAAAGATGCTGAATGCCCAGAATCAATGCTCTATTTTACTCCACTTTCTAAACTAAACATACAATATTAATCTTGAGGCCATGAAAACATATAAAAATTAACAACAAATCTCTTTGATCATATTTGACTTAACCCAAGACCTAAAGTCACTGAGGCTCAATTTGTCCTGAAGATGCTCTAGAAGCCTAGAACTCTGTAAAGACTTTTCTAGTCCCCTAGAACTATAACTCAGAGATTTGAAAAAAAAAAAAACCACTCTCAAGGGATTATTTTTAAGGATTTGTTGATTATATATTTATGTTTATTGTTTTATGAACTCCTGACTCCAGTCATATAAAATGCCATAGCTGCTATTTAGTCCTCTATGAAGTTAAGGTAATAATAAATCTACAGGACACATGTAGAAAAGAATCCATTCATCCTAGCAGACTGGAGAAATTGTTCCAGTACTACTGCCAGGGATGACAAAAATGTTTCCTCTGAAAACTACAGTAAAATAATCATTTTCCTCTTTAATGAGCCAGAAGATATTTAAAAATAGCTGAGATCTTGAGAACTCCAGAAAGTTCAGATCTTACAGACAGAGAAATTTGCCTTTCAAAAAAATGCACTACTTTCTAAAACTTAGTTCCAATAAAGATTGAGTATCTGACATGATCTCTTATTAATTAAAAACTATCTCTTCATTTTCAAATGTTTATTGAGTACTTTATCAAAATTCAGATACTAGAAATGGAAGATAAATACTGACAGTCTGGAAAATACATCATAATGGCCTGCTGATCTATCAGTGTTCCATAAACTGTGGGTGGTTTCAAATGATGTAGCACTAGAGGGATATCACTGATAATGCTGGAGTCATTCACTTATTCAAAAATTGTTTTTTGAAAATGTACATATTTTATACATTTCTCTAAGAACTAGAAATGTAATAAGAGGGACAAATAGATTCACACATGCACAGCTGCTTTCAGATTGCTTCTGGCGTAATGGAAGAAACAGAGTAGTCTAAGAGTTAGGAGATCTTGATATTACTGTGAAAGACAGACAAGATGGAAGAACAGCTAACTGATAGACTTCAACGCTTCTTGGAGGTTGATTACAAATGCCTTTGAGTTTGATAGAAGAGCAGGAGTTAGGGGGGAAAGACGGAATAGCAACCCACCCATTTTGTGGAACACTGGGTACCCATGATTAAGCAAAAATAATAATTTAAAAAAAGAGTAAGAAAGAATACTAGTACCATTATAGAGAATGGCCTTTATAAGTCTCTTGAAAATTGTATTGTCTTTAAAGATAACATGAATAATCAAATACACCAGGATGTGGACTTGTCCTTGCACTTCAAGAAGATTACCTTAGACATAAGACAGAAAACTGAATGGTTAGAACTGAGCAGAAAACAGTCATAGCAAGAGACATGGGATTATGATCTAACAGAATAAGGATGGGGAAAGAGAAAGAGAAATGAATACATATGTTACATATGTTTATATATATATATATATATATATATATATATATATATATATATATATGAAGTCAACTAACATTATTTGGTTCTCAGTTGGACAAGACAAGTAAAAATATAAGGAAATGTTCAAGATGACACTTGGATTTCTGACTGAGACACTCATTAGGATATAGAATATAATGGCAAGGAAAAGTGATAGACAACAGAATTCTGATGTATTTTGGGTTCTGGGTGTCTGTGGAACATTCAAGAAAAGATGTTCAGTAGTAGGCACTAGATCACAGGTGAGAATTCCAGCTAACAATAATAATGGTTATAATGAATGTAAAAGCTCATATGTAATAACAAAAATTTCATAACAAGTATTTATATTTATTTAAATCTTAACCACATTTTTTTATTTCTCATCTAACCTAATAGTTTATAATAAACTGAGACAGAAATAAACTAAGTTTCTAAGGTTACACAATCACCAAATGGCACAAGGTTGACCAGACAAGATTTTTGATGATGTCTTTAGAGAATTAGTAAATGGAGTGGGAAAAAATGGAGGTGGGGAGAAAAGGTTATGACATTGGTTTCTAACACAAGGAGGCAAGTGTTCATTAAGATACTGCTAAAGTGTGATTACATCAATCTTAGATTTTATTTGCTGATTTTGAAATTTATTTCTTCTAAAACAATCTAAAAATCACAAGAAAGTTGTCCTGCATAATTAATTGCCTTACATGTCAGCCACTTGAATCATTGCTACCAGAAAACAACAAAAACCCTCAAACTGCCAAACAATTGTCTACTACATCCCCAAAACAAAGGCATTCTCTTGCCTAACTACAGAATACCTGTCAGAGTCAGGAAAGCTGCAAGGGCAGAGCATCCCTATCTAATTTTAAAGGCCTATTCAACTTTTAGCAAACGTCCCAATAATGTCATTTAGGCAAACATCCACTCCCGGATCTCATGCATTTAGTTGTCAGTTCTCTTTAGTCGTCTTTAATCTCAAACAATTTGTCTTCTTTTGGTTTTCAAGGCACTGTCACTGTTGAAGATGACAAGTGAGGTGTTTTGTGGAATGTTCCTCAGTTTAAGATTTTCCTCTATTTCCTCATGATTACATTCAGGCTATGCATCCTGGGCAGAAAGATTCAGAAGTCATGACGTGTTCCTCTCGTAGCATCTGCCAGGTGGTATGTAATTTCAATTTTTCTCATCACTGGTGATGTTAACTTCAATTTCTTTAAGGCGCTGTCTACAGAACTTAAGTACCGTGATGATTTCTTTCTTTCTTCCTTTTTTTTTTTTAATGATCAGTCAGCATTTTAGGTTGAGGCATTTTAAAACTGTTAGTATCCTTCCTATGATCAAATGTCTAGTCATCTATGTGTACCCATATAAACAGAGATTTCTATTTTATTCAACTGACTAGGACTGGTACTGTTCTTGCTTATTTTGATGTTTAGCACTATGAGCTCTTTCAACTTGACTTCTCTATCTTTTGATGTGTGATCATCTTTTTTGAGCAGTTCTTACTCCCTAGCAAAACAAAATGGCCCAGCTCTCTGTCTCCTCTCTTTTCTAGTCTTGCAAGTAGATTCTGTCTAGAGAAACCCTGACGTGTAGTGAACCACACATAGAAACCACATCACTACATCTGTTTTTACTCCTGTTTTGCTCTGGCCCTCATGTCACCATGTCAAGCACCAGATCATGCCTCTTCCCTAGAGAACTGATGAAGGGACATTTACCACCTTCAGAGAAAATGTTCTGTTCATCCCAGGAGCATAACCTTTCCTCGTGGACAATTTATCCTTGTCAGTACTTTCTGTGTTGATCCGAGTTGAATGTGACTGGGTACTGAGCACAATTCACACTGTCTAGTCCTTTCTCTCAAGTGTTCCTCAATGCCAGGTACATCTGATAATAACCCAATGCCTTTATCACAGGTGGCTGACTTCCTTTATTATTTACTTCCTGCCTTAACCTTTTGAGTAAAACTGCCCACAACTTGCCCAAGAACAAGCAACACTGTGAAACACTTGGCATTCTAAACTCATTCAGGGCCAAGAAATAATTGTCTTCTCCTTCCACCAGATAAATAAACACAAATAAATATTTTAGGGATGTTTGTCTCATCGATAAATTAAGAACCTTTTTGCTACCAATAAAAGGCTTATTTTTTTTAAATTATTAGATTTGGATCAATAATGTCCTGTGTTTTCACAAAGACAACAGGTGAATTTTTAGTTTTCATTTAATAAAAAGATTGTATTAAATATATTGTCCAGAGCAACATAGTATTCTGTTCTGCCTTTAGAGAGATAAAACTTCTTATGCTTTTAAATAATGGGATGTGCAGCCAGTTACTCAATTAGTTAGAGTTAGTGCTAATAAAATAATGAAGAGTCCTGTCTGTTGTATGTCTTTAACCCTCTTAGGGCGAGGTGTCTCAGTGTAGAAACACTCAGTGTAGAATCCACAACATTGTGGATTTTAGATGTGAATGAAAGACACAATACTGGCCAGTAGTGTGAATAACAAATGAGGTAAAGCTTTTTTCATGTGGACTCTTGAGAGGTTCATGGGAATAGTCTGTATCAGGAAGTGTTAGTGGTACAGAGGACCTCACTGATGAGGTAGTAGCCCACAGAAGTGAGAGATGGGGCCCACAGGTCAGGGAGAATGCTTGGATATGGCCACTAGGAACAAATTATCTTCCTGAAAGTAAAAGAAAAAGGGTAATAAAGGTGATGGCAGATGCCACAATCCCTATGAAAATGGAAAAAGATTAAAGTGTTCTACATGATGGTGCTCATGTTACCATCAATAACGTCAGAGGGAAGGATTAAGAATTGAAGACTGTTAGTAAACTGATGGCTGAAACTGCAAGGAGACAGTTCAGCTCTAGAGGGCGAGGTATCCCGGACACCTCAGAGCTACTTAGGACAAGAGCTCTGCCCTGAAGGTGTC
>CABHPQ010165414.1:47907-58415 GCA_902168405.1 Peromyscus aztecus | reverse complement strand
GTGAGCCGCGTCCAAAAAGCCCGCGAGCCCGGGGCGACGGCAGGTCGCGCCCCGGACACTCGTGTCGTGGAGCCGGCCTCACCGGTGGGTTGAGGGACTCTCTGCCCTAAGTGCCGCTCTGGTCACATTTTCCTTTTTCTGCAGAGTGGCCCCCAGCTCGCCACCAGGACAGTCAGGTCAGGATCTCCTGCCCCCCTAGTTTCATCCTGGAGGCTCGCCTCCTCGGAGGGAGTCACAGCGTTTGAGCCCCTGGCCTTTCGGGCTGTAAGCTAAAGTTGACACGCGGTGCCAGCTTTGACGGTATTAGTAACCGAAAGGCTGAGATGAGCTAAGCTAGGCTCTCAGCGTTTCAGGGTAGGCCGTGGGAGAAGCAGGCGTCCTGCGTCGAGAGTGCATCGGGAAGCATGCATAGCTTATGTTTGCTCATACCCGGTCTCTCGAGTGCAATGGCAACTGAACGGTCGCATTTTTTTGTTGAAATGGAGGGGCATCCGGAGTAGACTGTTAGGGGTGGGTTATATAAAGAAGATACGTGTTAGGGGTGGGTTATATCAAGGAGATATGTGGGAGACACATTCACGATCAGAACAGAGAAACCAGACATCCTCTGTGTGTGTGACATTGACCGTAGCAATTTACTGAACACTGCTACATCAAGTGCTGCAGCGTGTTTATAGAGTATCTTAACCCCGAGTTCTGAGGATTCAATTATGTTTTACGGTTTTCCCAGATCCTGAAGTCAACAGTAGTAACCAGTGAAAGCATCCGTTAAAGAATAACTGGTAAGTGAGGGAATGTTAACAGGAGAAATGATTAGCAATTGAAGAAAAGCTTGATCTCTCACACCAGAGTAAGTGCTTAGAGGAACACTTAAAGAAAAAAAATGAAACCATTAAAAATAGGAGAAAATCTATGGTGCAGAGATAGCTCAGTGGTTTACAGCGTTTCCTGCTTTTCCAACGGTTCCCAGAACCCAGGTCCTGCTGCTCACATCTGCCTGTAACTACAGCTCCAGGAGAATCTGACACCTTTGGCCTCTGTGAGCACCTGCACTCATGTGCACGTATCCACATGGAGACACACATAACTAAAAATATTTGTAAGTAGAAAATCAAAGGTGAATTTATTGATAACCCTGAGGCTAGTTAGAAAGGCTTGTTTCCAAGTATGAAGTAAACTACAAGAAATAACAAAGACTGTAATACACCCATAAAATTGAAAATAGCCATAGAAAAGTATATTTGTATCATTTGCAAGAAGAAAAATATTCCCAACATACAGCTCTTAGAAAATCAAGTATAAATTTCAACACCTAAATAATAAAAATTGAGAGGTGTGTGCATACAGTAGAATACTCTTGACCCATTAAAACGTTACATTACAGATACCCATAGAATCTGGGTTGTATTTGCCCAAGCATAAAATCACAATACAGATCACAATGTACAGAATATGAATACATGTATGTTGATATATATGAGTACAAAAATCTAAAAGAATGTGAGGGTGATTTCTATCTTTTGGATGTTTTAACCCTGTTTGGGATTTTTTAATTCATAAATGTATTGTTTTACGAAAGTGAAGTCATATTTTATTTTTAATTAAAGATGTACCAGGGAAAGGAGAACCAGTTGACTGCAGGCCCTCATAAGTATGTGACCTTGGGACCTGGGTCTAGGATGGTTTTGTTTGTTTGGGGTTCATTTGCCGTAGATTTGATTAACTTACCTGTCGATCTGCAAGCTAACATACCACTTGTGTGTCTTGATTCTGACTTCTCTTCCTGGACTAACACCCCCTGCTGTGTTCTCTGTGCCCCTCATAGTATTCCTCACACTCTCCTGGAATTCCCTCTACCACTGGATTCTTTTTGCTCCTTCTGAACATGCATACATCTTTCTACTATATATTACACATTTTCTTATCTGTCATTTGCTTTTGTATTTGTAAATTTGCACACTATTATAGTTCCAGTACTAATAGAATTATGTAGCTTTTGGAGAGATACCTGGGTTACTTATGCTAGTAATAGATTTCTCAAGCTGCCCTGAGGCCGGGGATAGAGCGTGGTGACAGAACACTTGCCAGCCTGTGTGAGACCCCAGGGAAGGAAGGGGAGGGGGCAAGACAGGAGCTGACACAAAAGGAATAAAACATCTAAGTAACTCAGTCTAGAACAATTTATAACCAAAAACCTTCTGACAAAGGGAACTCCAGGCCCATATAGCCATACTAGTGAATTTCATCAAACATTTTAGGAAGAGTTCCAATCCTATCCTGTTTCAGAAAACAAAACAGTGAGAAACACTCTCCAGTTTCACGAGTTCAGCATAATCTTAGTACCAAAATTTGTCAATAACTTTTATAATCACAGACCAATATTCTCCATAAACAGACTTTTAAATTCTCAAAATATTATCAAATTAAAAATTACAATATAGAAAAATAGATACCATGACTAAAGAGGATGAAATTTAATATGGGGCAGGGATTTATAACATTAATGGAACAAGAATAAAACAAAGCGATAGTCCCAATAGACACAGAAAAAAAATATTTTACAAAAATCAAAACTCATTAACATTAGAAAGTCTCAGCAAGCTGAGAACAGAAGGGAACTTCCTCGAGTAGATTGGTTATCATATTTTGAAAACTTAATGGGGAAATAGAAAATCTGCTTCCACTAAAATCATGTATAGCATTAACACAAACGTTTCTATATCAGGTGAGGTGGCGCACACCTGTGGTATCAGCTACTTAGGAAAGCAAGGTACAGTGCTGTACCTTCAGCCTGTAAGTTCACAACCATAGCAAGATCCCATCTCAAAAAGAAAGAAAAGAGAAAAAATAAATTTTCACACTTGTTAAGGACCTAGGAGACCTTAATCAATGCAATTAAGCAAAAAGAAAGTGTCTATAGATTAGAAACTCGGCTCTTGGTTTCAGGACTTGGTACAAAGCTATAAGAAGACAGTTCTGGGAAGATGGATCTATGGGTAAAATGCTTCTGATGCACAGGCATGAAGACCTCAATTCAGATCCCTAACATCCACATAAAAACGAGGCACAGCAGCACACATCTGTAACCCAAGGGCTTGCGGACCAGCTAGCCTAGCTAAACAGCAGGCCCCAGCTTTAGTAAGAGACCCTCTTAAAAAATAAGATGGAAATTGATAGAGGAAGACACCTAACATAGACCTCTATTTTCCACACGTGGGCACAGGCAGGCATACATGCCCAAACATGCATGTACCACATGCACACACACAAAAGAGAGTGCTGTCATAAACCTAAATTGTATACATAAGTGAGACATGATTGAGTTCAGAAATGTGTATTTGTGAGTTGGTTTCTATAAAAGTGTTGATAATTCAATAGGAAAAAATGGACTGGGAAAATAGACAGCCACATGTGGAAGGAAGTTGGGAATCTACCTCACTCCAGTTACAAGTGTTTTCAGATGAACCAAGGACTGAGATGTAATATCTAAAACTATAAAACTCTTAGGGAAAAAAACATAACCAGAAATCTTCATGATCTTGAATCAGATAGCATTTTCTTGGATGTGACACCAAAGTACAAACCATGTAAGTAAAAAGTCACCTCATCAAAATCCAAACCTTTTGTGCTACAGAGAATAAGAAAATTAAGAGAGAGTTACATCAAAAACAAAAACAGCCTAGTCATAAACTTAACCAAGGAGGTAAGAACTTCTAAAACAAAACTTTCAAATAGTGGACAAGTTGAAAGCCCTAAAAGACAAAGTAAAAACCCATTTCATGGGTTATCAGAACTAATATTAGGAAAGTAGTCTACAGATTCAATGAAATAAAAGAATGCAAACACATTCTTTGCAGAAATAGGGGAGGAAAAAATCCAAAACTTCATATGGTCATATGAAAGACCCCAGATAGTCAAAGCAATCCTGAAGGGGAAAAATACTAGAGAAAGAACAGTATCTGATTTCAAATCATATTACAGAGCCATAGGAACAAAAACAGTATAATACTGGCACACAAACACCCAAGGTTGTCTTCTGGCCTCCACACACATGCATACACATACGTGCGTACCTGCACACTCATATACACATGCATAAAAGACACTATCAATGGTTAAAAATTGACTCATAGATTAGGAGAAAAATATTTGTAAATCAAGTATCTGATAAGCTACCCAGATATGTAGAGTACTAAAACTCAAAAACAGTGCTGTTAAAAGGCTGGAAGGCTGAAGAAATGGCTCAGTGCTCTTGTAGAGGACCAGTGTTCAGTTCCCACCATCCACATCAGACAGCTAACAACTGCCTGGAATTCCAACTCCAGAGAATCCTATGCCCTCTAGTAGCCGCCGCCTCGGGTACCTGAGCACACATAGGCATACACACATACACAAAGACTTGAAAAACTGGAAAATAAAAATAAAAGCTGAGCGTTGGAACTAGGGGTGTAAGCCTAATTGGTGGAGTTTTGCCTAGCATGCACAAAGCCCTGGATTGGATCCCCAGGACACCATAAACAGGTATATCCCTGTCGTCCCAGCACAAAACAAAACAAAAAGCTGGAAGTGGTAATGGTGGAGGCAGGAATGTGAGCCTGAGGCCAGCCTGGGCTGCATAATGAGACCCATTCTGAAAAAAGGGGCAAGAGGAACATAAAATACTCCAGTAGGCATTCCCCCGGTGGTGGCCAATAAACACATGAAAAGATGCTCAGTACCGTGAATCAAGTGTAGATCAAAATGAATTACTGTCGCACACTCATTAGAGTGACTACTATCGACACCTAATAAACAACCAGGAAATAACAAATATTGGTGAGGATGTAGAGAAATTGAAACTCTTGTGAATTGTTGGTGGGGTTGTAAGAGCACTCTGGAAAACAGGGTGATAGTTCCTCAAAAATTTAAAATGGAATTATGAAATAATCTAGTATTCCACTTGTAGTGTATACCCAAAACAGTTGAAAGCAGAATCTCAAAGAGCCATGTTTGTAGCAAAATTATTGAAAACAGCTAAAACCTGGAAACAATCACAATGTCTGTGCATGGATGAGTAAGTGAAACATGATATATTCATACAATAAAATACTGTCTACTGTTATAAAGGACATTCTGACCTATGCTACAACATGGGTGGACCGAAGATGGTAGCTCTTCATACAATAGACTATAAACAGTCAGAACGGATAGAATGTTTCCACTTAAGAGTTACTTAGTTAAATCACAGAATAATAGTTGCCAACTCTGGGGAAGGTAGAAACCAGAAGTTACTGATTAATGAGTACAAAGTATCAGTTGTTCAGGATGGAAAAAAAGTTTTGGAGATGGGTTATAGTGCAACATTATGAATACATTCTACACTTCTGAATCATACATTTTAAAATGATTAAGGGGCCAAGCATAGTGAAACACTCCTGGAATCACAGAACGTAAGAGGTGGGAGCAGGAAGATCAGGAGTTCAGAATCATCCTATGCTATGTAGAAATTTTGAAAACAACCTTAAATGATTAAGGAATAAATTTTATGAGTATCTTGACAAAACAAAGAAGAATGTTCAATAAGCTTTAGTCACAAGAAATGCAGATTTAAAGTATAGTAGATTCCATTTCACATACTGAGGAGCTAAAGTCAGTCTTGAATAGCCCAAATGTCAGTAAAGATATACAGCAGCTGGAACTCACACATAGCTGGTGTTAGTGAAACATACATTAGAAAACTGTTTCACAGTTTCTTTAAACATCAATCTAGCCTATGCATGAGCCATTAATCTCAGTTACTTGACTGAACTGAAATTCAAGTTCACAAGAAAACTACATGTTTAGGACAGCCTTATTCACAATAACAAAAAGTAATCACTTAACTATCACAGGAACACAGTTAAAATATGAAAATTATACAGTCACACACTAGACTACAAGTCAGCAATAAAAGGAACATATTTGTCTATACACCCAATAACATGGATAAATCTCACAAATATTTGGTTCTATTCATGTGGAATCCAAGAAAAAGAGAAGTTTTATAAATTTCAAGGTGACTTTAAGAGACAGCAACATGGTAGGAAAAGAGTCTAAAGGATCTTAATGATTAAGCAGTTCGATATTTTGTGTCAAGTGATAGTTATAATACACTTGCCAAAACTCACAAACTGAATATCTAAGATAAGTACATTTTATTCTATACTAACTATGCCACAATAGCTTATATATTTAAAAGTATTATAGAAATTATACCTTTCAATTTGCTGAAATACTAATGACTGCTAAGAAGGCTACTCCCTTCCTGATATCAAGATACCCTAGTAATTTGACTAGTCATTAGGAAAATGCTTAGTGTTCCCATTCTCAGAGGAAAGTGGAGCACAAATCAGCCCTCAGGACCAATAGGTTGATGTCCATGGATTCTGTGAGATGGAAAATAGCCATCTGAAAAGACTGTGTCTCTTTGAAAGGAGGAAGGAGAGCAGCAAGAGGGAAGTAGAAGGCAGGCAAGATGGCTTCACCCGTAAAAGCTCTTGCCACACAAGCCCTGAGTCTGATCCCTAGCACCCACCTGAAAGTGGAAGGAGAGGACAGACTGCACAGTTGGCCTCTGACCTTTGTGTGTGTGCCATGCATGCACACCATGTTCTTGCACACACACACACACACACACACACACACACACACACACACACACACTTTTTAATTTTAAAAGGGGAGTAGGAGAATGGACAGAGAGAGAGAGGTAGGTACAAATGAAGTATAAGGGCACAGACAAATATATGAAAATGCTGTAATGAAACCCATTTATATGTGCTAACTTAATTTAAATTGAACCTATTTATATACCTTTTCATTAAAAAAAAAATACCACTACACGGGGTGAACATGATAAGCCCAGTCCTACCAACCACTAATCTTCTGATACTGAAAAATAATCATGGCCAGGTGTGGTGGAACACGTCTTTAATCCCAGCCATAGGAAACAGAGACAGGCTGAGTTAAAGGCCCTGAGCATGAGGCCAGCCTACTCTACAGAGCGAGTTCCAGGATGTCCAGAGCTACACAGAGTAACCCTGAATCTAAAAACTGGAAAAAATTATGAACTGTACTGAATACATCCACAATGTTTGTCATTACTTAATTACTTAGTATTTAGATTGTAGTAGGCATTATATGTGTGTCGGCTTATAACAAAAACTTGAGGTGATCCATTTAGAAAAGAGTTTATTGTGGCTTCCAGTTTGAGGGACTGTTGTGCATAATCACTTGGCCTGCTGTTTTAGGGCTGCTAGTGAGGCAACACACCACAGCAAGGAACTCATCATTCATTGGTTCTCAACCTGTGGTGTAGCTGGAGTTTTCTCCAGTCCTGCCTGGCCCACAGTCAGGACAAATCTCTCTCACCCGCCAGTTCCGCAGCCACTCAGACCCAACCAAGTAAACACATAGAGACTTATAAACTGTATGGCCATGGCAGGCTTCTTGCTAACTGTTCTTATATCTTAAATTAACTCATTTCTATTAATCTATAAGTTGCCACGTAGCTCGTGGCTTACCAGTATCTTAACATCTGCTTCTCATCATGGCGGCTGGCAGCATCTCTCTGCCTCAGCCTTCTACTTTCCAGAATTCTCCTCTCTCCTTGTCCCGCCTATACTTTCTATCTGGCTACTGGCCAATCAGCTTTATTTATCAATCAATTATCCACAGCACTATGGGTTTCGACCCTTTTGGAATTCAAACAACCCTTTCACAGGGGTCACCTAAGACCTTTGGAAAACACAGATATTTACATTATGATTGATAACAGTAGCAAATGACAGTTAGGAAGTAGCAACGGAAATGATTTTTGGTTGGGGGTCGCCACACCATGAGGAGCTGTAGCAAAGGATTGTGGAGCATTAGGAAGGTGAGAAGCACCGACATAGTTGAACAGAATTGCTCAAGTTCATGGGTGAGAAGTGAGAGACATAAGAAGTGGCGTCTGGAGTTCCACTGTTCCCTTCAGGACACGTTCCCCATAATAAAGACCTCCCAGCAGACTCCACCCTGGAAAGGCTCTACTATCTCCTCATGGTACCACACTGGGAAGCCACTGTTTCCCAAATGAAAGATCCAAACTATAACAATAAATAGTATAGGTTTAGAGCCAGGGGGTAGTGGTGCACACCTTTAATCCCAGTACTTGGGAGGCAGACAGATCTCTGAGTTCGAGGCCAGCTTGGTCTACAGAGCAAGTTCCAGAACAGCCAGGGCGACACAGAGAAACCCTGTCTCAAAAAGCCAAAGATTATACACATATGTCTATGTATATACACACACACACACATATGGCCTAATTTTAAAAGATACAGGAGAATATACATATGTTATAGACAAATACATTTTATAAAAAGTACTTGAGCATCTGTAAGTTTTCTTATCCATAGAGCATCTGGGAACCAATCCCAGATAGACAACACTAAACATTGAGGAATACATTCAAACTGCAGAAAAAAATAAGTGCCCAAACAATAATAAATGAGCTAGTCTACTATGGCAGATCAGTGGGGGTAAATGCTATAAAATTAAAGGCTTTGGTATTATCAATCAAAGTTCACATTACTAATTCATGAAATAATGGGACTTGAGAAACCCAATAAGGAAATCTTTTTTTTTTTTTTTTTAGTTTTTTCGAGACAGGGTTTTTCTGTGTAGCTTTGCACCTTTCCTGGAGCTCACTTGGTAGCCCAGGCTGGCCTCGAACTCACAGAGATCCGCCTACCTCTGCCTCCCGAGTGCTGGGATTAAAGGTGTGCGCCACCAACGCCCGGCGGAAATCTTTTTTATGTTTAAATTTTAAATAAGAAAAAGTAAGGACATTTGGAGTAGTTGAGCAAAACACAGAATGGTGTGGGATATAAGAATTCTTTCAACAGAGAGCAGGCATCACAATATTACTTTTCACATTTAATAATTTGTTTCCAGGGACAGAAATAATCTATGAGGAATAGCGTGTATTGCAGAATGTCAAGGGGGAAAGTTCTGTTTTCTAGAGCTCAGTGGAAAATGAGAGGATGTTTGTCTTAAAATCTACGCACATTTTCCTTCATGTTAGCTCCTCTTTCCCTCATTCTCTTGAATAATTATGCGTTCCCTCAGGTTCTCATTCATCTTCTCTCCTTTTTCCCTTTTTCTCCTCTAGACCAGATTTCTCTGTTTTCATAATTAATGCTCAGAGGCATTTTTACCCCTGACACACACCCCTGTTTTACACACCATGTGACCATGAAAACCTAAAACAAAAATAGACTGAATATCTGTTTCTGTACTGTGGCTCCTTGGAGGGCCAAAAATTGTGGTAATATCTAAAGGGCTTGTCCCAAACCCAATTTTTGTCCCCTTGGAGAGTAATATCCTCCGTGAAGAGACATACTCCAAATAATGAGTTCTTTGAAAGAGTAGATAAAATTGTGTTTACCATGATTTAAAAAATCACTTTTATATACCTAGCAAACAACTATAAGCCAAAGTTCTTTGCTCTTTTGTAAATGATGCTATCTACTATTGGTTATTTCACAGCACCTCTATTTTCATAGAGCATCTTCCTGAGACTAAACTTGGAAAGCACCATGACCACGAAACATTATGCAGAGTTCAAAGGGTAGGTTATTTATATAAATGTCTTCATCTACTATATGCTGATTTTTTTCCTACTTTACCATGGAGATGATTGCTTTCTGGCTTTTTCTCTCTCTAAATTCTGAAGCTATACAGCCTCTTTGATACTTACAACCTATTATATAAAGTTGTTCATTTCAATTGAGGATCAAGAATTAGGCTAGAAAAGACTAGAAATAGAATAGAAAAAAGAACTGAGAATAAAGAACAAGGTTGTGATCAAGCTTCTCTCATTTTTTAATCTATAAGATCTCTTCCAAGTCTAAAATTTCATAATCTTAATAATCACACTCTGAGTTGTTCTCAAAAGAAGTGTTTTATAAATTAGGTGTTGCTTCAAGACTGGGGACTGATGCTATAGCATTTTAGGAGACTCCAGGAATACCAGACATCCTGCAGTACAGAACTGAGTCTGAGTTCTGAGAGAAGTAGCAAGATAGAATTAGGCATGCACAGTATTGGTTAAAGGAAATGGGGATTAAAGTACAAGGGAGAAAGAAGTTGACCAGGAGAGCCTTCAGACTGGTGTAGACCCTACAATACAGCTCCAAGAAAGCCTTGGCCGTGTCAGTAAGGAGAGTCCAAAGTGCAGGAATATAACTTAAGAGGTCCCAGTTTTGAACAGACAGTGCTATGCTCAGCCATTGGTGGGGAGCAATCCAGGAGGTTTATAGCTTGTAGCTTAAAGGCTGTAATGAATCCCCAAGATAGACCACTTGGAAGACTGTTGACTTAACTATTTGCGCGCTCTCGCTCGCACTCGCGCTTTCTCTCTCTCTCTCTCTCTCTCTCTCTCTCTCTCTCTCTCTCTCTCACACACACACACACACACACACACACACACACACACACACACACACACA
>CABHPQ010165414.1:0-47897 GCA_902168405.1 Peromyscus aztecus | reverse complement strand
ACACACACACACACACACACACACACACACACACACACACACACACAAATAATGCAGAAATAATTTGTGTATGCCAAGGTGACTGTTTTAATGTTTTTCTTCTTTTCTCTTTTTTTCTTCTCAACCAGGATGTTGGATACAAAATAAGCAATTTGGGGAGATTAAAATTCAGGAGTTCAGTTCCAGCCTGGAAAACGAGAGGAGGGCACTTTCCACCCTGCACCAGCGTTCGCATTCCTGATTGAGTTACAAGATTTTTCTTCTTTTGACCTCAGAAGGCACTTGGAAACTTTGGGGGAAATTTCATCACATCTTTTAAGTTTTGCTCTGATTAGCAGGAGAGATACATTAGAACTTAGAGAAGTATCTCAGCCTCCAGTATGAGTAACCTTGCCATAAACCCACCCTAAGGTTTCCTGTCCAGGCTTTGGGGGTCACACTTCATTGTCAGTGTGATTCATGCCCACAGTTTTACCATCACAGCTAGCCATATTTTTAGTAAATAGTCTTAAACTTTTTGCTGAGGATGTGTGTGGGGTGGGGGGTGGGGGAGTTGGTTGGTTGGTTGGGTTTTTTGTTTTGTTGCAGAGTTTTTCATATTTTTCTGTTAGGAAATTCTACATTACCATTAAGAAATGTTTTCTTAGCTTAGTGTTGCAGAGCAGCTGCTTCTCAGTAATGCCAGCTTTGATGGCCGTTTTGGTATTCTTTTTATTTTGTGTCTTGATCTTTGCACACGAACCATGCCATTATTAGTTTCTACTAGAGATAGTTCTGTGTGTGGTATGTGTGCCTGCTCACGTGTGCATATCTGCACATATGTGCACATGGGTGTAGAGGACAGCAGTTGACTTTGGACATTTTCATTCATCAGTTTTCCAGCTTATGTTTTAGAACAAAGCCTCTCCCTGAACCTGTAATTCATCAGTTCAGATAGGCTGGCTGGCCAGGGAGTTCAGGGATCTGCCCGTCTCTGCCCTCTCAGTCCTGGCCTGTCGTCACCAGAGAAGCACTTTAGGCTGAGCCTCTACCACCCTGCTGGAAACAGTTTATCCAGAGCTCTTAGTTGGATCTTTCATCTTCGTCATCTACTTTATCTTCTTCAGAAGTATCATTTCCTGACCGTTGTTACCTCGCAAACTTTGGGAGCTGTATTTCTTGTCTTCTTCATGGTTTTTTTCAGTCCTGCTCTTCCTTTTTGCCATCCTAGCAGGGGCGCCCTTAAACCACCATCTTTTTTCAGAAGCGGCTCCTCCATGATCCCCATGGGCCTATCCTCTTGAGAACGCACTTTCTTAAGGCAAACGACAGTTCCTGTCACTCAGGGAGCTTCCGGCTGCAAGCGCTGCCCACCATTCTACTCCACTGTCTGTCAGTCTATTTTCCTCCGGTTGTTTCTCTAGTAAGCCTAAGGGCTTACCTTGTAGGACCCAGATCCTCCTTCCTGATGAAAGGTATATATTGGTGATCATTTACATCTCACTCTACAGTTTACAAATGTGTACTCTGAGGCAAAATTTGGAATCAAAATTTTCCAAAGTTAATCACCCATGTGTTTTTCTCTGCCTAGAAGCCTTTTGATTTCCTATTGATCTAGCTCAGTTACCACTGCCAAGATGGGAAATCCTTGACCGCTCAAAGCTGGACCCAGAGTTCAAAATGCCCAAACAGTAGCCATAACTTAGCGTCTAATGGGACTCTTGTTGTCCCTGGCAGAAGTGCATCCCGTTTGGAAGTCAGGACTTTCATACCTCCAAAGTGTAGAGTTGTGGGAACAGGAAATAGTGTCCTCTAACAAGTCAGTAGAACCGATGTTCAGTGGGGTCACTTCTGATTCCTCTGCTTGGTTCTTGGAACCATGTGTTGTTCTTCTTAGTAGGGACAATGCCTTTAGAGGTCTCCGAGTTAGTGAATGTACTGTTTCTGGAAGGATGGCACTTAATCCTTATGGAATCCTGCTTCTGAACTGGCACTTCAGCTAAACCATTATTACATTGAAAACAAATGTTAGGATTAAGATGAATTTTAGGGTTAAACGCAAGGTCAGGAACACTGAGGAAGGTAAATAAGCGGGCTTGTAGCTGGGTATGAAATAGCCAAGCTGACCAGATAAGAGAACTTTGGGAAAAAACGTAACTGTCTCTAGATGTTTCGGCTGGCCCCAGGAGCCCCGCCCTCCACGCTTGCAGGAACCTGTGCAAGACATCGTTGCCCTTTCCTTAGCAAACAGCCAAACCTTACAGGGAGTTACACCTTCACAGACAGTCGTGCATCTAATTGTAACAGACTGAATTGTGGGTAATGGCTTCTGGGAAAGCTTCCACCTATTTTAGGAAGGAGGGAGACCTTCCCAGACTGCCCAGGAATAGACAAGGGAAGGAAAGCTGGCGGACGAAGGCCAGACGGCACTGCTACACGGCTCAACCTGCCCTCTGCTCTGTGCCTTCTCACCTGCTGAAGTAGCCTTGGCCACTTGTTAGCTCCGCCTGGGCCCCCATGTGAGCCCTCTTCCCTTGAGCACAAGAACTGAGTCTGCTGCCGCACTTGAAATTGGAGGGAGTGTGGGAGGAGACGTCTCTCTCATCCCTAACACCTTCAGTAGGTTGCCTGGTGTTCTATCAGGCTGGATGACCCTACTGATCCCCCAGTCAGGAGTTCACATACTATCTTTTTCCTGGGAAGTATGTCCCCTGTTTGGATGCGCCATTGAATGGGAGCCCATGCCTGTGGATCAGGCCTTCTTTAAGGCCCTAGGTGTTAATAATAGAGGTTAAGGCCCTGCAAGGCAAAACAGCAAATCCACACCCAGAATTAGTTTATCCCTGTCAAAATGGACCACTAGCCACTCCAAAATGGCAAGAGTCCATGTTATTGACCTGCTAGTAGGCGTCTGGTTTGTCAAGTAATAATGCCATATTGGGCACACAATGGAGGTCCTGTTGCTAGTACGTTCTTCAGAAACAGATGTAGGGATGCGTTGGCTTTTGTAACTGGGAATTTATGTTGTGGCTTGTGTGTAGCTCACATGACTGCACACATATCATTATAGTGACAGTTCTAGAGTAGGCCATGACAAAAGCTTACTTAACACCAACGGATAGAATCCTTTGTCTGTTTGATTTTTTTCTGTTCCTCTTTCACGATGGATGTTCTAGTCAGAATGAACATGTCATTAGCCACTAAGCAAGACAGGCCCCTTTAGGGACAAAATCCTATATGTTAATGCACCTTTGGGGTATCCTTTCCTTACTTGCAGCTAAAAGTTTTGGTGTAAGCAGATCATTCCTTGAGGCATGTCTGTTGATTAGTTTGAGCTCAGCATGCTCCAGAATGTGTCTACTATATCTTCTTTTGAAATTATGACCTTTACCTGAGCTTGCTCAAGAATGTACTCCTTTTTTTTTCTTAATAATACTGCTATGTAAGAAAATTTGGCCAGCAAGTAGATGATGTTTATAAAAAGAAGGGAAAGTGCCTGAAAATTAAACAGGCCTCCTGAGTTTTGCCAGAGGATGGCCTGAGAAGGTTGCCGTCTGCACAGGAGGCATGTAAACTGTTGCTGGACATCCTAGCCTTGGCCTCATGTGAGGTCAAGCAATTAGGCTCCTGAAAATGGCAATCAATTTGTAATCGTGCGAGTGGTAAAGTTGCAGGCACGCCCTGTTGTGTTATAACAAAATAGCAACCCTGCCCGAATCCCTTTTGTATTGACCCAACTTCAGTCTCCAGCCTCCGTCACATCCAGTGGTTACGGTCCAAATGGAGAGGAGGGCCTGTGGAGGCTGTCTCTTGGAGGAAGCACCCATGGAATCGAAAGGATTGGAGGAAGAAAGAGGAGGGATAGCGGCACTGGCACCGAAACTGCTTCTCATTGGATAAGTCGGAGGAGGAGGAGCCTCGGCATGGGCGATGACTGGTCTTGAGTGGGGACTCTAGTATGTGTGGTCAAGGGTTCATGGCTGTGAGCTGTAGGGGAATGTTGTTCTTGGGCTCCGCCCGTGACCCTGGAGAGCTGGGGACTAATCGGGATTCGACTGTCTGTCGAGGAAATCTCCCATAGTTGTCCTTTAGTGGGGAGTGAGGTCTTTTGGAGGTACGCCGGTCCGGGCTGACTCCTGGCTGAGTTGCTGAGTCTGTAAGATCTTGGGTGAGAACTTGGGTTTAGATCTTTCCTGGGGCAAGTGCCCTTTATCTTCATCACTTTCAGATCCGGCATCCAAAATCTGAAAGAAGGAACGTGGCGTGGGCATCTCCTCCTGGTCTGACAACTCACTTTGATGATTGTCATCCATCTCTTGATCCTCGACATCCTCAAAATCTCGTTCTGTAATCTCCGTGCTCCTTTGAGGCTGAATGGTGGCCGGAGCAACCCAAGGTGCTTGAAGGGGTGCTGAGGCTGCAAGACTCCCTGGGCTCAACATGACCCTTTGATTATTGTTGCTTATAGCTGAGGCTAATTGTTGAAGCTTCTCACGTTTTGTGGCGAGAATGATTTCAGCTTGTTGGTTTCCAATCTCATGTTTCTTCTTGTGAAAATCAAGCAAAATCTGGGCTTCAGCGTGGTCTAAACCTAACTGATAGATTTCTTGCTCCTCAACGTGCTCTTGCAACCCACATCACCTCCACTAGCTACTTGTAGTAGTTGATGGTACTGCTCACCCACTGGGATGCCTGCCAAGGTTCCACCAGGTGCTGTTGCTACTCCCAGGGCAATTGCAGACAACTGCAGAGATAATCCTCCTTCTAAGTTATGTACCCCTGACAAGTTCATTCTCCGAGCAAATGGTGCATATTCATGGTGGCGAGCCAAACCCTTCAGAGCAAGCCTAAAGCTCTCAACCTCATCTCGCACTTTTACAGTCTGAACTAGAGGGTGAAGTAAGATGTGATCCCCTTCCTTACCGAGGATATGGTCTAAAACATTTTTAACAATCAAGAGCCCAGAGAATCTTGCCCGAGAAACAGTGTTTGTTATAATAATGTCATCGGCATCGTGCCCAGCCTCTAAACTGATCCCTTGATGAATAAATAGAAATGTAAATGTAAAACTCACTCTCACGATCCCAAAAACAGTTATCATACATCCTGGAGTCTGCCAGCTCTGTGGGTATTGTGTGAGCCCTTGATCTGCATGGATCACAATTTGCCTCTGTACTTTCTCAAGGCAGGCCCTGTCCCTGACCACAAGTTTGGGAAGGCAAAAACTGCAAAAGGAAAGATATTGCCCAACTCCTCAAAGCTCTCCAAGATTATTCATCAGTGCT
The DNA here is from genome assembly GCA_902168405.1 of Peromyscus aztecus. Taxonomy (NCBI): domain Eukaryota; kingdom Metazoa; phylum Chordata; class Mammalia; order Rodentia; family Cricetidae; genus Peromyscus; species Peromyscus aztecus. The sequence continues at coordinate 42,633 of CABHPQ010165414.1, read as the reverse complement.
ACTAAAGCTTACCTTGTCCCTCGGCTGGGGCCTATTAATGCAAAGAACTCACTGAGATTACTATTTTTATTATCCAACACCTTCAGCATTAGCCCATGAGCCTCCAAGTATCAGTGGGCTGCAGTTGTCTCGAATGCCTTCTGCTTTCCCTCAGAAGTGTGTCGGATACATAGTGTCATAAGACAACTATCCAGCAAGTTTAGATCTATCCCCACCTCTACGGCATGGATGATTTGCGAGCAAAGTTCGCTCGGTTCCGGGACACCCAGCGAGTATATTTCTCTATTCCAAACTCGACAGGTTGGGGGCCATAGTTCAAAATTCCATGCAATTCCACATCATTTGGAATGTTAGAGTACCATGGAGAGAGATTGTTGGTGGAAACTTTGGCATTTTGGATGGGTAATGGCTAGGCTAGATGGGCAGCAAAGGGTATTGCTAAGACAAGTTGATGCAAAAGTCAATGTCAATGTTTATGCTCATGAAGGATTTAATTTTCCTCCAGAAATGTACTCCTTAACTGAGCATGCTTAGTATTGGACCACTCCTTACATGAATATGTATAGGCTCTCTGAAGAAAATTCCCATGCTGTCTTTGTTGGAAGTGTTTTATTTGGAAAGAACACCTGTGCTCCCTCTTGTCTATTGCAAGTAATCTTTCTCCACTCCTTTTATATACTGACTGCTGATTTTGGCTTGTGCTCAACAATACGTGAACCCATTATATTTGACTACAATATAATAAAAAACTTCACCCCTGTATTTTCTCTCCTATCTCCATTCCTATACCTCTTTTCCTCACTTCATTGTCTATGAACTTCCAGTCCTCTCTTTCAGGATGCTGTTCCTCTGGCTAGGCCATTGCCAGTGGCCAGGAATCTTCAGAACAGAGTTACTCTCATCCCACATAAAGTGAATGAACAGTTCTTGGGTGAAAGCTTTGCTATTTAGGAAGACATTCCCTCTTACTGTCCTTTAGGGTCACCCTTGACCATAGCTTCCTTTTCTATACCAAGCCAGCTTATTGAAGCCTGAGCACAGCCTCTCTTAGCCAGGGCAGTTTGAGGAAGGTGTGCTGGTAAACACAGTACATGGTAAAAAGGTACACAATCTGGGGCACAAGATCATGCAGGTGATTCATGCTTGATGGTACATTTCCATACTACCATGAACTGCTGCTGGGCCTATCTACCTTATGACTTAGTTCATAATGAATACATATAATAACTTGGTGCCCCATGGTCAAGGTTTTTTGTCTTTGCCAGAGTCTGGTACCATACCAAGAATGGTTCTTGAAAGGAATAAAATCTGTTAGAGATGGTATTACCTTGCTCTAAATCCTGAGAGGTATGTATTGTGATCTCCCACGTATATGAAACTCTACGCTGACTGTTACAAAGCCCTTTGTTGCTCTGGGGTGTGCTCTAAATAAGCAGCAATATTCTTGTGTGACTTTGTCATTTCAAGATCCCACTATTATGTATGAGGCATAGTAAATTGTGTTTTACTCTGGAGGGAATGTCTCCACCTACCATTGACTATTGGAACTCTACAAGCTTTTCATGTTAAATTGTTGGATTTTCTTAGGGTTTATCTTATACCTTCTGAATACATGTGTCATACCAAGGCTTCTGCCATATAAGTGACCTCTTGTCATTCTTCTCAATCATTACATTAGTGGGACAATGTATTAGTGTGATGCCCAGACTTCTGCAGACTATACTGTAATAGAGGTTACAGAGTTAATATATTCCTTGAACAAAGCTAGAAATACTGTCTTTACAAGATTATGAACTTACTGTCCTTGCTTCTGATTTAAATATGAAAGAATGCTTTCACCAAATCATTGTTCATAAACCATGTGCCTGATCCCTATTCTGCCTTAGCAATTATAGCATGCTCAGCATGGTTCCAGTTGGGTTTAGTGCTTGGTTAAGTTTGCTGCCATAATCTGCATGCAGTCTGTATGCTCTAGAGTGGTACTAATCACTTGCACTTTCCCTGTGGTATTCTTTATTTCCTCTCTGAGCTTGGGTAGAAGACAATTTTGAGGCTTATTTGAACTTTCTCACTGTATATATAGCTCTATATAATAGTCCAAGTACCTAATACTTCAATTGCCAGTGATGTCTATCATAATGAAAGACTCGGGACCAGGGAAATAGATTTTTTTCATCCAGGTTTCTATTGCTGTGAAGAGACACCATGACCATGGCAACACTTATAAAGGAAAACATTTAACTGGGTGGCTTACAGTTTCAGAGGTTTAGTCCATTATCATTATGGAGGGACATGGCAGCGTGCAGGCAGACATGGTGCTGGAGAAGGAGCTGAGAGTAAAGAAGGAGCTACATCTTGACCTCCAGATGACAGGAAGTGGATTGAGACACTGGGCTTGGCTTGAGTATATATGAGAACTCAAAGCCCGCCCCCACAGTGACGCACTTCCTCCAACAGGGCCACACCCACTCCACCAAAGTCCTACCTCCTAATAGCGCCACTCCCTATGATCTTATGGGGGCCAATTACATTCAGACTTCCACAGCCTGTATTCTTTTCTCTCATAAGCTGTAACTATAACAGTAAGCTGACACGATCTTTTGAGTGTCCAGGTATCAAAAATAATCAGACCATGGGCCTTAGATGCCTGGGTTGGCCCATTCCCACAGTCTAAGTATCCTGTAGAGGTACTCAAGACCTTTTGTGAAAAGATTTTTATGGAATGGCTGGAGGAGAATCATCACAATACACACTTATCACCATGGGCTGATGAGAAAGTCCCTACAGGACAATCATGCCATCAAATCCCTGAAACTACCAATCACCACTAACAGCAAGAAACAAAACGGCACACACAAAGACGAGATGAGAAGGCCATAGGCCTCTCTGTGAAACACTTGCTACCTACCCATCAAACCCGTAGATCAAGGCTCTTGATCTAACAGTCACATTACAATCATTACAGTCAATACAAAATGATGCTGAATGTGGGGAAGAGACAAATGGTCCAGTTCCTCAAGAACATCAACAGCAAATTCATTTTAAAGTAGTCACTGTATATTAAAAACGAAACATATCAAGCACAATCAGATAGTGTGAAGGCAATACAGATTCCATCTTAGGGTAGGGCCACCATCTCAGACCACCTGCTGTACTCAGTCCCAGGAAGGACCTCAGGAATGTGCCACAACAAATCGAACAGATACAGGGCAGTATGCTCCCGTAGACATTCTGTCTGCGGTTCATGGCCCTTGAAGCTATTTAGATATTCCTGCTGAGCAGTCCAGATAATTCTACTGAGCAAGTCGTGGTTCCCTGCCTAAAGTCTAACCCAATAGTTTCAAATGTGGTTTCGCGCCAAAAGTCTAGACTAATAGTTTCAAAAAATCACCTTACCCTGTATACCTTCTACCCAATCCCAAGTTGCCAAAGCATGTAATTCCTGGCTTGCGGGTTTTTCCCTATAAAAACCCTCTACCCCTGGTCCCACTGCCACCACATTTCCCTCCATCTTCCTGGTGGTGGCCCAGGTTCGAACCTGACAATAAGAGGACCAGAATGTGCTTGCATCAGAAACCGGCTCCTTGGTAGTCTCTGGGGGTTTCGAGAAATGGGTACAATAGTTCACATATAACCCCAGAACTCAAGCGGCCGAGGCAGGATCACAAGTATGAGGGCAGCCTGGCTTCATAGTCTTCTCTCTCTCTCTCTCTCTCTCTCTCTCTCTCTCTCTCTCTCTCTCTCTCTCTCTCATTTTCTGAGACAGGGTTTCTCTGTATAAAAGCCATGGCTATCCTGAAACTAGCTCTGTAGACCAGGCTGGCCGCTAACAGAGATTCACCTGTCTGCCACCATTGCCCAGCTTAGTCTGTTCTCAAAATAAGAAAAATCAACCTAGTCAGGTGGTGGTGGCGCATGCCTTTAATCCCAGCACTCGGGAGGCAGAGGCAGGTGGATCTCTGTGAGTTTGAGGTCAGCCTGGTCTACAAAGCGAGTTCCAGGAAAGGCGCAAAACTATACAGGGAAACCCTGTCTCGAAAAACCAAAAGAAAAAGAAAAGAAAAAAAGCAACCTAATGCAATATGCAGACCCTATTTAAACTGAATCAAACTATTTTAAAAATTACAAATAATAGCATGTGTGAGACCATGGATTTGATCTGCAATGCTAAAAATACCTAAGAAAGAAATAAGCTTGATATTTGATATAAGGCATTATAAACTCTCCTCACAGGACATTGTGGTATGTGGTTATATTTTTTAAATAAAGAGATATATCTAGATGCCATTTGATATTTGCCTCAAAAATAATCTGGGATGGAGATGTTATTTAGGTGCCAGTGATTCTGAGATCTACAAATCAGAAGATTAAAACACAAATTCTGTTTCAGGATCTGGGATGAGGCTATGAACTTACATTTCTAGTAGCCATGCTGATGTTGGCATCTCCCACACCTTATCATCTTCAACACAATCCAGGTTTCTGTCCCATCGCTTCAAGCAATAGCTTCTCAGGGCCTCCACCCAGGGCCTCCCCTGCCACATACCTGGCCACATTTAGTTCACCGCAGGGTCCCTCAGAACTGTGACAAAACTGAAGAGTTGTAGAGTGAACGGTGATTCTGCGCCGAGGACACAAGCCCACAGCTAAAAGTCAGAAGCACTGCTCTGCAGTCTTAGAATCAATCCCCTGGTGGTTCTCAAGCGTCCTCACGCTGCCACCCCCTAATACAGTCAGTTCCTCATAGGACCGTGACCCCCAACCAAAAAAAATCATTTCATTGCTACTTCGTAGCTGTAATTTTCGCTACTGTTATGAATTGTAATGTAAATATCTGATATGCAGGATATCTGATGCACAACCCCTATGAAAGGGTCGTTTGACCCTCAAAGGGGTCGCGACCCACAGGTTGAGAATCATTCGCCTAGCCTCTGGTAAGGCATCAGGGACCTCACCCTGAACTTCCTGGAGTGGGACACAATAGTTTACACCCTTAGACGCTCCTGGCTGGTGCTGATGCTCTGTAAGAGCAGACACCACCTCTGCTGTACACACGCAGCAAGTGTGATGGTGGACTAAAGGAACCGCCTTTGTGTTATTGAGTTCTTGAAAGGGTTCTGACAAACAGTGGTTATTTGGTGGCGCACGCCCTTAATCCCAGCACCCAGGAGGCAGAGGCAGGTGGATTTCTGTGAGTTTGTGGCCAGCCTGGTCTACAGGGTGAGTTCCAATGTTCTAGGCTCCAAAGCTACACAGAGAAACCCTGTCTCAAAAAGCAAACAAACAAACAAACAAAAACAGTGGTCATTTGGTCTTGGGCATTTGGTAACTATTTCCTGAAAAACAATCACTTCAATGAAAACAACTGGTCTTTATCCCCAATGACAAAATTTGAGCTTTAAGATGGAAACCAGAATTTTTGAGAAACTTTTATCAACCACCATGAGCTTAACTACATGCCCATATTTAAAGTTTTTTTTGTAGTAAAATAAGTCATGATATTTATGGATGTAACTGTTAGATTATTTATTTTGTGGTACTTGGATGGAACTCAGAGTCTTATATATCTGAGGCCAGCATTCTACCTCAGAGCTACATACCCAATCTTCTGGTGTGCGCTTTCTGATGCAATGAAATACGTCAGCTTTTCGAGGACCTGCAAACAATACATAAGGTTACAGAGTCATGTAGGGATGACAGCTATTCAAAGGGCAAGCTACATAAGCTGATGTTACTGTAACAGTATGGTGCAGCTTCCGATTCCACACTGTGACAAAGCTCTCTTTTAAACTGCCACTAGCAAGTGTAATAGGAAGAAGATTCTCCACTTACCTGAGAAGACTTTGTTGCTAAAATTCCTTCCCACCTGATGATATAAGCAACATCTATCCCTTATAAGGTCCCAATGCTCTCCACACACACTTTACTTGGCCAGGGGGTCCCTGAAGCACCTGCCGGCAAACTTGGCCTTGCAGCCTTCCTCCATTCTAAGGATCTGATTGTACTTGGCCAGGCGCTCAGATCAGCATGGGGCACCGGTCTTGATCTGCCCAGTGCAGAGTCCCACCACCAGGTCAGTGATGAAAGTATCCTCAGTCTCCCCAGAGCGACGGGACACCATGACATCCCTGGAGCCACCAGCTGCTTCGACCCTGTACCTGATGTCAACGAGGCGCCTCAGTGCTGGCCCAGCGCTTGTCCCTCCCATGGCACTGCTTCCTCAGACATCCTTAGACAGCCACACCTGACCACCTGGAGCCTGCTGGGAACCCCAGCCTTGTAATCATGGGATTGGTCTGAATCATTGTTTCTGCCGCCTCACTTCCAAGCTAAGTGTCTGAAGCCCAGTGTAATCTTTAGGGTGGCCGCAGGTAAGATCCCTGCCCCAGCAGTTCTACATGCAAAATAAAAGCCTCAGTGACCCATAAAAAAAAAAAATAAGGTCCCAATGACAAACCAAGCCACGATTCTGCTGAAGTTCAGTCTGGGGAACTAATCACTTTTGGGTTTCCTTACGGAGTATAGATGAGGGGTTACTTGTAGGGGTGCATATGTTCCTCTCCCCGTAAAAGGCCACACCTGTAGCCACATAGATGGAGTCCCCCCCACCCGACACTCCTTTAGGTGGCCCCACCCACCCACCTGTATACTCTAGCCCTGTCCCCAAACCACATGCAAGTAAAGTAGAGTCCCATGCAACAGGTTGTCCAGAACAACTGGACACTCAAGAGTCTTGTGATGCCCCTCATCCCGCCATGGCTGGGTGTAAAACAGTCAACAAGACCAGCTGGAATGACCCTTTCACAAGGGGTCACAGCCAGACTCCCCAGGCTAGAGGTTGCTTGGCTCAGAGGACGGTCACAACAGATGTTAAAATAGTCAGTCTTTTTCAATTACGTAGGTGTCGGGGCCAGAGTTATCCTGTATTTTAACCAGAACACCACATCAAAATAGACGGAGCACAGGCTCAGGCACAAGAATTCAGCTGTTTCCTATTAAAACTGACATTAGGATACAGTGCCTTTGTAGACTGTCACTGCCCACCTGCCCGTTATTAAGAGTTGTGACTCAAAGTATGATGTCTCTTGTTTGACGTTCTGCCCCTACTTTGGATCCTGGCTAAAATTCTAAGTATGCTTGTTCTGACACTGGATAGTCTTTCTCTCGGGATCACCTCCCATGAGCTGCTTGCTGACCTCCATTGCTGACACGCTCACTCTCTTGGACTCGGACTCGAAAAGGATGCTTTGCTTCCTCCTCTCCACCCTCCTCCTCCTAGCGACTGCCAAGATTCACAGTTCACCTGCCCTCTTGCTCTTCTCTTAAACTCTAATAAAATGGTCCTTGATGTTTAAGAGCGGGGGGAGGCTTTCTGAATACATTTATCCCAATAGATTGCTGCCCTCAACATGAGCCATAGATTTATAAGTCCGACCTAAAGACAATTGTTCCAGTGGAAGACAGCGCACATCACTTCAAATGTATCAAACACAACAGCATGTGTGACTTCTCCTCAGGCTGGCTATTTAACACATACGTGCATCAAAGCAGCTTTTAGGGAAATAATTTGTTTAGCATTATGCTTGTAAAACAGCTCCCCATATTTGCCACAGAGATGAATAACCAGATAATTTCCAAATGAAATCTTGAAATATTGAGTGGCTGAAAACCAGTTGAAAAGAAAAAGTGAATGTCACTCATATCATTTTTGACAGATAGTTTTTATAAGTTAACATGTAGCAAAAGCACTATTTAAAGTGAATAAATAATTTTGCTAACTTTTCTTTTGTTTGTTTTGTTTTGTTTTTTCGAGACAGGCTCTCTGTGCAGCCCTGACTCTCCTGGAACTTTCTCTGTAGATTAGTCTGGCCCAGAAATCCATCTGCCTGTCTCTGCCTCCTAAGTGCTGGTGTTAAAGGTGTATGCCATCACCTCCCAGCTTTTAGTTAACTTTTAATTGTTAAGTTTTAGTTTATAAAAAAATTTTAAGACACAGACCATATAATAAGAGACCTCAGTAATTATTAAAAGCATAAAAGAAATCAGGTATGGTAGCACACACCTATAATTCCATTACTTTGAAAAGTGTTGCAATAGGATCCTAAGCTCAAGGCCATTCGGAAATAAAGGGTCAGACTTTGTCTAAACACACACACACACACACACACACACACACACACACACACACACACAAACTGGATAACTGGATATAAGGGCATGTGTATAAAGAAAAGGATACTACCAAGATGGGAAGGAGCATGGCCCCTGCATGTCCTCTTCTAAAGGCAACATTTATGACAATTGCTTCTGCCCCTCTCTAAACACGTCATCTTCAGATAAATAAAATAGAGGGCTTTCATTTCCAGTCAGTTGTCATAGCAACTTTTGACTATCCACAGAGAAAGGAATTCTTGTATCTTAAGCCCTGACTCCAGAGAACTAAAGAGACACAAAGACTCAAAGGAACATTAAAGAATGATTTGCAAAATGTGGTAAAATTAGATCTCTGTTATTCAGTACTTTTCCTGTAAATGTATATACATTTCCCCTGATATATTTATATACCATCTTACAGATTTCAGAACTCAACAGCAATAGACTGATAATAACTGCCACTTATCACTTATTATATTCCAGTCACACAGGACGTGATACACCTTACATTTTTTTAATACTCCCAACACTATGTAAGTACAGCACTATTTTTGCACCCATTTTCAGATGGGGAAATTGAGTGTAAATGGATGAAGCAGTTCACTCAAAGTCACACAAGAGCTCATCCTTACAGCCTTCAATAAAATGGGCCATGTCTTAGAACGTTCTCCACCTTGGTGTGTTGCAGGAATCTTAAAAGTGCTTATTAATAAAATCAAACCTGAGGCTAGTTATTGGGGTGACAGAGAGACAGAACAAGCCACAGCTACCCTCACCTGGCCATCCTGGAACCTTCATCTCAGAGAAAAAGGAATGCCCTCGCGTCCGGAGACTTGGGGGCATAGCCATCTTGACAAATATTACTCATATCAATTACATTAGATCATAGTAGTTTGTCCAGTGGCTTTTCTACACAACCACCCATTTTGTCCTATAACTAAGCATGAAAACGCACATTTTTTTCTGTTTCTGTGGGTCCTTATGTATGAAGGCTCAGATGAGACTTCTAGTGCATGAATCTGTATGCTTTTCTTTTGTTCGTTATCATTGGTAAGGGTGTCTCAGGCACAAATCAAGCAATGGGTGAAAAAAAAACCCCAGGATTTATTTACTCCTATATAATATTTCAGCTCTTCTAGATGATTTCCAGTTATTTTATTTTAATTGTAGACTGGTGCTTGAATCAAAAACCAATCCAAAAGCCACCTGGGTGTTAAGATGAGGTTGAGCCGGGCGTTGGTGGCGCACGCCTTTAATCCCAGCACTCAGGAGGCAGAGGCAGGCGGATCTCTGTGAGTTCGAGGTCAGCCTGGGCTACCAAGTGAGTTCCAGGAAAGGCGCAAAGCTACACAGAGAAACCCTGTCTCGAAAAACCAAAGGGAAAAAAAAAAAAAGATGAGGTTGAAAGAAAATATATTGTCAAAGAATGAAACTGAACAAGAAACACATTTTTTTTTTTCCTACAAGCATGTTTAGCTTTGGGATTGAGAAAAGAAAGAGACCTCTACAGTTAGCTTTTATTCCCTCTGTACCATTAACAACTAAATTCCTTGAAAGAATCCGAAGTCGTCTTTATCACATCCTTCCCTAACAAATGCCAAGGTGCTTAAGATTAAGTAGCTGTTTCCAAGCAAAGAACGTAATGTTAACTTTGAGGTGTGAATTAACCCTACCACTCCATTGCCTCTCATTCTCACACTTTAATTACTGACCCAGACCACTTATGAGGAAATGGAGGAAGTTGGAAGATGACACAGGATAACCCAACCCTGACCAACTGGATGCAAAAGGCAACCTAATAAAATCAATGGTTGTTTTCCACACAAGAGATCCACGCTAACCCCAAGTTGGCTGGGAAGTTCAGTCAGTTCATAGGGGAAGGAAAAGGCAAGATGATGCAGACATTTTTCCATGGAGAATATAGTTCTAAACTACACAAATTTCTAAAAGGTTTGAATCTCAAATATCTCACTCTACTTCTGGCACCCAAAAGAAGTATGCCAAGGCCCAGGAGAAATAAATTGTTATGATTTGCATGTTAGCTGGCTTTCAGTGGGCTTGGCTCCTGAGCTTTTTAAATGTCAAGGATTTTACCATTCCAACACTTAGCTTTCAACACCCTAGAAACTTGCAATGCTAATGTTTTTGTTTTGTATTTAACTAACAATTTGCTGGCTGAAGGCTTTCATCTCTGAAACACTTAAATTCCTAATAAGTAAAAAACTTGCAGGGGTTTGAAGGCTTTGGACCATAATGATAGACTAAAAGCTAATTTCACTCTTGACCTTCCTGCTGACTTACTGTGACCTTGCGAAGATGATTTATCTTCAAGCAGTTTCACTTTTCTTCATTATAAAAGCTTTAAAAAAAATACATTATTTGAAGATCACTGGAGACAATGGACAAACGCAGTGTGGCTATTTGTAGATGTACTCATATCAAGTCCAATTATGTAAATGCTATTTTTAAACATCTTTCTAATTCTGTACGGCACAATTTCTAAGTTTCATAGAGGGAAAACAAAATTTAATTTGATACTCTGTCAAAATCTAATATTACATCTGCAGTTTCCTTTCAATTATTGAAGTGAGAGAGCCTCCGAGAAATTGAAATAATAAAATCTCCAGGGTTAATTTTTTTTTTCTTTGCAGAGCCATCCTTTTTTTATTCTAGAAAGTCTCCCCTACTTGATGCTCTGTTCTCAGGCCTCTGGCCTTAGATCTCTACAGACATTACAATTTTATGTGCAGATATCATTTACATTAGAAGATACACAGGTAACAACAAATTAAAACTACCTAATTTCTCTAGGAAATAATGCAATCTAAAATTAGATAACATTTTCACTTGTTTTGTAAACATAAAAACTAAAATTGGAAAATACTTGAAAATTGAAAGTTTTTATAGGAGAAGAAATGATTGGCTGCAGGAAAGCAGAAGAAGAAAGAAAAACTCTTGGGGTATCTGAAGGAGCAGAGGGGCTGCCTGAAAATCCGACTCCCTGGCCAAGTTGTGAATGTGAAATGTCTAACAAAAATCATACTTGTGAAATTCATAAATCCATAATTATACTTAAAGTGGACAAGCGATATGACATGCAAGATGGAAGAGAATAAAAATATCCAAAGAGACAGGCACGGTGGTACATACCTTTAATCCCAGTATCAGGAGGCAGAGGCAGGTAGATCTCTGAGTTTGAGGCCAGCCTGGTCTACAGAGCAAGTTCCAGGGCAGTTCAGGCTACACAGTGAGACCTTATCTCAAGAAACAATTTTTTCCCCCAAAGATATTAAGAGATAATACATTGACACACCCAACTTTATGTTACACATTACATCTGCTTTTGTACCACTGATGTATGTACAAATTGAACAAATCTGTAACTTTTGTGCTAAATCTTTTTTTTTAACTTTCAATACTGACTGGGGTATAAAAAAAATAAAATAGCTGTTCATATGCTGCCAGTGGGAGTGTAAATTAGTAAAACCTTTGTGAGGAGCGATTTGGCAAAACCATGCACAAACATAAAATTGCGCTTGGACAGCATGGTAGTACACAAAGATACATCAAATACCAAATGTCAGTGGGACTGTAAAGATATCGGCACACTCATAAACTGTTAATGAAACTGGTAACTGGTGTAGCCACTTTTCAAAAAAGCTTTGCATTATCCGGTGGGACTGATGATATGCATGTCTTAGGACCCAGCATTTCCACTCATGGGCATGCAACCTAGTTTGTTTGCTGTTGCTAGATAAAACACTAATCAAAAAGCAGCTTGGGGGAGAAATGGGTTTGTCTGGCTTCCATGGCCCAATCATAGTCAATCATGAAGGAAGGCGGGACGGGAACTCAAGCAGAGGCCATGGAAACATACTGCTTATTGGCTTGTTCTTTGTGGTTTACTCAGCTTGCTTTTTCATACGCCCAGGACACCTGGTCGTGGTGGTCACACTCACAATGGGCTGGACTCTCCCCCATTAGTCATTTTCAAGCAAATGCCCACAGACTTGCCCATAGGCCAATTTCATGGAGGCAATTCCTCAACTGATGTACTTTTTCAAGTTGACGAAGAAACTAACCGTTGTAGCATGCATTCAAGAGAAACTCTTTGTTCAGAGCCACACCATTTGTAAGATCAACAAAACAAGAACAATCCCAGCTGTCCACCAACAATCCACTAAAAAGTAAGCAGCACAATGAAAGGAATGTATAATAGCCACACACAATGGTATAGCAGGCTTTCTTGGACCTCCAGCCCCCACCCAAATCATGATACAGAGACTTATTATTAGTTATAAATGCTCGGCCTTATCTTTTGCTTTGTCCCATAACCCTTATAACTTATTTAAACCTGTTTCTTTTCATCTACGTTTTGCCTTGGGGATTTTTACCTTTTTTCCATTCTGTTGTCCTACTTTCCTGCTTCCTCCAGGTCTGGCTGGCTGACCTCAGACTCTTCCCTCTCTTTCTCTGTCAAGCCTAGATTCCTCCTTCTCCTTATTCTCTCTGCCCTCCAGCCCTGCCTATCTCTCTACTCCCTAGCTATTGGTGGTTCAGCTTTTTATTACACCAATCAGGTGCCTTAGGGAAGCAAGGTAAAACAAATACAACACATCTTTTCATAGTTAAGCAAATGAAACATAAACAAATGTAACACATCTTTACATAGTTAAACAAATGCAACATAAATAAATGTAACACATCTTTGCATAGTTAAGCAAATGCAGCATAAATAAATGTAACACATCTTTACATAGTTAAGCAAATGCAGCATAAACAAATGTAACACATCTTTACATAGTTAAACAAATGCAACATAAATAAATGTAACACATCTTTGCATAGTTAAAGTAGTATTCCACAACACAATGACATGGATTTCTCCGGAGCATTGTACCATGAGGAAAAAGCAATTTGCAAAATAATATATACAGAATGATTCTGATCCTTACATTGTTGTGGGGGGACACAAATACATATGATAAACCTACAAGTAATATAATGATAGATTCAAGATTGTCTTACTAATGAGAGAATAGAACAATGTTGTAGAGAGCCACACAAGAAACGCAACAGCACCAGTGATGTTTGTCTCTAGCTTTTGTTTTCCTCACTCAGCGTGGTATTATTGTTGGATATCCACTTGTGAGAATAGAGTTTGTAGGGAGAGAATTATCTAGTGTCCAGTATCATCAGAGAATATTGGTGAGCTATCATTCCCCAAAAAGACCATGTTAGGCAATTCAGAGATGTGAAAGGTCTTTTATATGTGAAGGAAAGGGGATGGAGGGTCAATAGATTGAAAGACAACATACAAGATCTCTGACATTGGAGCATGTGCCCTTCCATTACCAAACCCAGCCAGAACAGGCAACCGACTTCAATCCCCTGGGACTAGTGGCTATAACTCAGGACAAACATTATTTGTCTGCATGGTAAAGCCTCATATATAAAGTGATGTATATGCTTTGTATTAATGCCTAGGACTGACAAATTAAAAACCTATGTTCTGGTGTTACATGAAGGTCTCCTAATGTTCTGTTTTCTTGAACTCACTCTAAAGGAAGGTTACTTCGCGATTAACATTTATTTAGGTGCAGCTTCTCTTTAGAATTTAGACTTCTGGGCGCGGGGAGAATAAGTAACTGCAAAGGGTAATTCCTAAAGGAGCAGCCGCTGTTAGCGTGTTTGACCTTCCTGGATTTCCTGATCGATACACTGTGGTACTAACAGGGCTGGAGTCCGAGTAAAGGGATACGGGAATGCAGTGTTTCATGAGACTGAAGTGAAAATTTGGGGAAAAAATATTACATTTTTAACACAGCTCATGGGAAATAAATGTGCCCCCTTTACTTAAATGTATTATGGAGTGGCTAGCTCTCTGACCAGAGGATAGTTCCCTTTCCTAGCATGGTAAAAATAGAAGGCATTGCCTATCAAACAATCTTGATTAGGCCTGGTAAATGTGAACCAGTGACATTGCCCAAGCCCACAGAGGTTGATCGTTGAGAACTGTGTAGGTAACTGGCAGTATGAAAGGCTGCCACTCTACTGATAGATTAGAAGCCTGGTATCTGGTTCGTTTATATGGATTTTAGAGGACATGTATCCTTTGTCTAAAAATATTCTTAACTCTTATCCATTAAAAAAAATTCCAAAAGAAGGCTGTATTCGAACTGGGGAATAAACAATGACAAGCTATGTCTGAATCTGAAAAGTCCATCTGTTCCTCTATGGTGCTGAGTTCTTATGATCCACACTGAGATATGACTTCATGGATGCCATATCTACATGTATTATAACAAGCTTGTATTGTAGAATACATGCTCACAAGGACTGGAGCATAGGATAAAGCCTGCCAGCACCACCCAGCAGTGATCACTGGGATTTTAGACATGGTTAATTTTCATACGAGAGAAAAATATTAGGTTGAAATTGAACTCTAAGTGGATTGGAGAGCATAAAATAAGCCTTGACCAAGAACTACTGCTCTCCCTTGAAGGACACAGAGAAACAGATGAAAAAGAAAAAGACATATAATGCCAAAGAAGAGTCCTTTATACAAGCCAGCTAGCAAGAACAAGCTCTTTCCACAGAGAATTCCCAGCTCCCAAAGCTCAGGGATACTGCATTTATAAAGGGAAAAGCGTTTATAAAAAGAAAGAAAGATAATTCCTTAATAAAGTAAGCAAAAACATGCTACTAGGGAAGGACAAAGAAGAACTCATACTCACTCACATGCAGGTATGTCCTGTTCTTTTTCCTCAGGGCTGACCTTGGAACAACCTGAGGAGCCATCCAATACAATAATCAGATGGGTGGTGTGTGTGGAGAGCTCTCTATTAGCCACCAAAGAGCTGTTTGGTTTATGGATGGCAGTTGGCCTACAGAAATGTGACTTGAGGTTCCAAACGGTGTCCTCTGCTCCAGTCACTTTATAGTCCTTTCTGTATTTGCATCTATCATCAGCTAGGCAGGTCTCGGGGCACAAAATGTGATTTCTTCCCATCCGGAACCACTTGTGGTTCCCAGGGCTGCCACAGGATATGTGCGACTTACCGCCCTGTGGGAGGCAGATTTTACAGGGAACCTACCTCCTCATCATCTGGAGTCTCCGTCTTTCTTGTTAGCAGACAGGACAGTTATTGACGGCATTTTGTGCAGCGGAGGGTACAGAAAGAGTGTGTCTGGACCCCACAATAATTCTCCCATTTTTCACTGACCGTGTTGGTACAGGAGAACTGCCGGAAGTGAGGGAACCAGTTTCAGTCAGCCTCTCTTTCCCAAAGCGTTTCCAGTGCGCATCAATATGTTTCAATGTCTCCCGTAAGTCCCTGCAGTGATCTCTAGAGGACTGTCCCTATGTGGACACACTGATGCTATTAGACTAATCCGTCGTATAAATCCACGTGTACATAGATGCTCAAATATGGTCATTTCCTAGAACAGCCTTGGTCAAAGGGTAGGTGATGATCTGTGGGGCAAAGAACCATTTAAAAGGGATGGGGATGGACGTTACACCAAGAGCGACTTGTGAGGAGATCACGTGCGGTGGCTTTGAGGAGGAACAATGTTCGATGTTTGGCACCGCCAGAAATGGAAACATCGGTCAGAATGGCTTGAGTTTGGCAATCAAGGGGGACTCTAAGGATTGAGAGGCATCTGGGGACCAATGACATTCCGCTATTTCAAACTCTGGCGACGTTAGTTTTTAACATATTTCCTGTGAGTGCTATAGATTTAGGTGGAGTTCACAGAAATTAAATGGCTCAGGGGTTGGTAGTGAGTTTGCATCGTCTATGTAAGGCCTTAGGCTCACTTTATAATACCATTAAAAAAAAAACCAACAAAAAACAAAAACAGTCTTATTCTTTGGTATTTTGATAGGCATTTCCTGTTTGCCCTCCATCCTGGTCTTAACAGTTACCATCTGCCAGTAATGTGTTATTTGCAATTATTAAACCCCGGAATATGCCAGTCTGATATTTGAGAGGAAAAAAATGGCTTTAATCTGCAGGTCCTTTAGTATAAATGAAGTTGAGCAATTATCTGCAAATTTCAGAGCCATTAGTGTTTCTTTTCTGTACCTATCCCTCTTTTTCCTATTTTCCTACTTGGTTGACAGTCTTTTTGTGGTTCTTCATTACATTATAGTCCAGATGAGAAACTTAAAGACCACAGACATATGATGCCGAAGAAGAATCCTTTATACAAGCCAGTTAGCAAGAGTAGGCTCTTTCCACAGAGAATTTTCAGCCCCCAAAGCTCAGGGATACAGCATTTATAAAGGGAAAAATCACAATGACATCATTGTTGGGTGTAGGTCAAAGGACCCTTGTAACATTTGTTTTGATTATACGTCAAGGCCATGGTCCGGGTCTCGGAAAGTCCAAAATGTGCTGCTGCTAAGGCAGATGCAGTTATTCACTGGCGCCGGGAGCAGGGTTGGGGGGTGGGTGGGTGGGTGGGGGTGCAGACACAAATAAGGGTCAGGTCAAGAACAGGACAAGATGGCAATACCTCAGTCACTTCAATACACAGGAACAACTCATCTTTGGTCTGTAACGGAATATCAGATTATTTGTAACGATCCTGCTGGCTGCTCTGTAAAGCAGGAGCCAAGCCCGTTAGGAAATTACTTCCTACTCATGATGAAAGAAGGCGGGGCGGAGTTAAAAACACAGAAGCAGGGTCAGGTGTGGTATCCTACACTCCTTTAACCCCAGCACTCAAGGGGCAGAGGTAGGCAAACCTTTGTGGGTTCAAGACCATCCTGGTTTATAAAGTGAATTCCAGGCCAGCCAGTGTTACACCAGTGAGACCCTGTCTCAAAGCATAACAAAATACAGAAGCACAGATGATAAGGCGTGGTCAGACCCAGGGTGATATCTTAATATCTAATATCCATTGAAAGTTTACTTCCTATTAGGCACTGTGATGTTGGTCCTGTAAGCATTTTCTCTCAGCTGCCCAGTAGTTCTCATTGGAAAGTACCATTTCTTTTATCTTCAGAAGCAAATAAGTTTGGCTCCAAAGCACAGAGACTTATCTAGGAAGCCACACTCCCTATGGTCTTCTCCAGCCTATGGGCCCGAACTCTAATTTCTCTGCACTAAACTGGCATCTTTCCAAAACGCCAATCAGTTCTTGCCACTCTCCTGGTTAAATACTCTAAAGCAGTTCCATACGTTGTCAGTTTTATGTGTCAGCAGGACTGGGCTGAGGAGTACCCAGAGAGCTGGGAAAACATTCCCGGGTGTGTCTGTAAGGGTCTTTCTGGAAGAGAGTGGCATTTGATAGGTGAGCTGTCTGAGTAAAAGCAGATGGCCTATGCAGTGTGGTGAGTACCTGTCCATGCAGAACTCAAAATAGAACAAAACAGCCATGGAGTGGCAAATCCACTCACCTCTGGAGTAGGGTCGTCCATGTTCTGCCTTTAGACACTGGAGCTGGTTCTCAGGCTTGCAGATTCTGAGGCTTCACCCAGCCGACCTCCTACTCACACCCACACTCAGTCACTTCTTCAGGTCTTTAGACCCTGAATGGGACCAGATTTCCTACTTCTCCAACTTGAAGATGGCTCAGCATGCACCAATTTGGTGTCCCTAATCCTGAGCCAATTCTCATACTAAACCTCCTATCTGTGTAAATCAATTGCTTTTCTTTCTCTTTGTGACCCTGACTAGCACACTCCCCAAGACTTAGGCATTCAGAGCACAGACTTATCAACATCTGACCCTGTCAACACCTTTTGGTCCCCTGATATGACCTGCACATTTCAAAGAACCCACAGTGCTTCCAGGATCTGACAGTGGCCTCTGCTAAGAACATCCCTTCCCACATCCTACTTTCTTCCCGGACTGGGCCCCACTGGTCACTCAGCCTCAGCTTAAGCACGAGGCCTTCTGAGAAACAACACAAGATTCGCTGGCCCCTAAAAACCACCAGATCGGGCAGCCCCTGATGGTTCTCCCAGAGAATCCATACTCTTTCTAGAGGATTTGTCACGCTCTCGTGTGGTCATGAGGGACTAGGAGTTAGACCCCCTGAGAGACAGACCCATAGGAAGAGGGACATGATTAAAAGTGGTGACTTCCAAGATGGCGGGCTTCTTCCTCACCCTCCCTCCCAAGTGGCAGCTTGAAACAAGACCTTGTAGGCTTTCTCTCCTGTCAGCAGGCTCTTGCTAATGGACTAGTTCAACAAGTTCAAGGCCTGATCAGAACATGTTTCTGCAACAGTTGGGGGCCAATCAGCCAGCCTGCCTTTCTTCAAACTGAACAACCCTAAATTAGGGGAAGAAGACTTCAAGACTTTTAAACTCCCTGCCCCCAAGGAGAAGCCAAGTTCCTGTGTTGCCCCATTATGCTTTTCGGAGGGTCTTTCTCCCTGGGTACCTGCTGTTTGTGTGTTTCCTCAGTCTAGTAAAATTCAATTACTGATTCTGTCTGCTCCTGTTTGCTGTGTTCAGGATTTCTCTGCTGCTACCTATCCCACACAAGATTGCTCCTGCCTTTTAATTCTTTAACTGGAAGAGAAAATTAGCCCTATTCAAGTTCCTTAGATGGTAACAAAAACACCCCCAACAGTCCCGTCCCACGGGACCATAAAAGTATTTTGGAGGTAGAAGCCATATGTTACTTATTTTTCTTAAATATTTGTGTGTGCTGTTTTTTTTAAAGGCTTAGAGATTTGGGTTTAGATAGAGGGATTTACACGGCACGCTTTAGCAATGATTACTGCAGAAGAACAAGCTGAGTATAGTTTGTGTTCTGAATGAGGCTGGTGGTCAGTGTCACCTGCTTTAGCAATGGCCATGTGGCTAAGGAGGTGGCGTTCGGTGAAACAGAAAACGTGGGGCCTGTCACAGTGGCACGGTACTCACTGAAATAGTGAGAACCCTTTGCATTAAAGGTCTCTGCATTTTCTTCTCACACTGGGACAGTGACAGAGAAGACGGGCCCACACCACCATGTTCACGGGTACCAGGGAGCAGCTCGAGCCTGTCTAGAGTGGCTTCTCCACAGACCGGTGGTTTTTTTACTTGACTTTCTTTTTGTACTTTCACCAACAGCTCCCCAGTCCCTCCACTTCCAGCCCTTAGCAACCACCGTCCTCTGTGGTGGTATTGTGTTCCTCAAAATATTGTGCACCCTGCTAAACTTATCTGGAGTCAGAGAACAGAACAGCCACTAGATACAGAGGCCAGAAAATAGTGGCGCACACACCTTTAATCCTAGCATTCCAGAGGCAGAGATCCATCCGGATCTCTGTGAATTTAAAGCCACACTGGAAACAGCCAGGCATGGTGACTCATGCCTTTAATCCCAGGAAGTGAAGCAGAAAGCATGGTAGGAAGCAGAAAGGCATATAAGGCGTGAAAACCAGGAACTAGCTGGTTAAGCTTCAGGCTTTCGAGAAGCAGTTCCGCTGAGATTCATTCTGGGTGAGGACTCAGAGGCTTCCAGTCTGAGGAAACAGGATCAGCTGAGGAATTGTGAGGTGAAGAAGCTGTGGCTTGTTCTGCTTCTCTGATCTTCCAGCGTTCACCCCAATACCTGGCCCCAGGTTTGTTTTTATTAATAAGACCTTCTAAGATTCCTGCTATTGTCTTCCTCTCTGTATGAGTCGGACATGTTTTAGATTCACATAGCAGTGAAATCATCAGGTATTGGTCATTCTGGCATATTTTACTAAAGACATGTTCTAGAGGTTCAACCACGTAGTTGGAAATGACAGAATTTCTTAGGGTCAAATAGCACTCCATTGCGTTTCCTTTTTTTAATTTGTTTGTTTGGTTTTTTTGTTTGTTTTATTGTTTGTTTTTGTTTTGTTTTGTTTTTCCTTTTTTTTGAGACAGAGGCTCACTGTGTGGTCCTGGTTGGCCTGGAACTTAGTGTGCAGAGCAGGCTGGCCTTGAACTCACAGAGATCCATCTGCCTTTGCCTGTCTGCGGGGGTTAAAAGTGTGGGCTACCACACCTAGCTCCCACTGCGTTCTGTCACATTTTCTTCATTCATCATTCATGGACTATTCATCATTCATGAACACTTATGCTTGTTCCTTGTAGCTACTGAGAATTGTACTGTAGTGGACATGGGCATGTCAACATCTCTTCAACACAGTGATTTCATTTCCTTTAGCTACGTACCCAGAAGTGAGATCACCAGATCTATTTTTAATTTATTTCAGAAACTTCTCTAACAGTGTATTCATTTTACTTTACCCACCAAATATATGTCAGCTTCCCTTTTCTCTACATTTCACCAGCACTTGTTATAATTTTTTTTTAAAGATTTTTACGTATACAGTGTTCTGCCTGCATGTATGTCTACAGGCCAGAAGAGGGCACCAGATCTTATTACAGATGGTTGTAAGCCACCATGTGGTTGCTGGGAATTGAACTCAGAACCTCTGGAAGAACAGTCAGTGCTCTTAACCTCTGAGCCATCTTTCCAGCCCCACTTGTTACAGCTTTAAAAAGAAAAGGCCATTTTCTTTTTGAATTTTTTCATGTAAACAGATGACAGGTCATGTCTCATGGTGACTTAAATTTGTATTTTCCTCGTAACTGGCCATTTGAAGCATTTTTTTCATTTTGTATGCCCATTATCCATATTTGACAACTAATGTCAGTGCAAAAACACAGCACTTATCTTAAAGGGAGTAAGAGATGGTTTATTCCGGGGCCATCTTGAGTGACATGGCCCCGGAACACAGATTTATGCTACCCTCAAATTCCATGTTCCAGTGTGAAGGCAGGCTCCTGAAGTTTCATAGTTTTACAGAACAAAGAAAGCCAGAGTCAAGACGAGTTTAAAAACACTGGTTGGTACATCAGAGATGTGGCTATAGCCAGACGGGGGGAAGCTTTTCTACAGGCTTAAATGTTATCTGATGACAATCTTAGCTTTGGAGTTGGTAGAAGCTGGTAGCCTGCTAAGTTAATAGATTCCAAAACGTCTTTATCTATTAGTCACAGAGGTGGGCAAGGAATGTATTCTGAGGCTAAAGCTAACCCAAGATAAGGTAACTAGCCTCTGGACCTGCAACATTCTAGTCTTTCCATAGTGTTAGAGTTCTAATCAGTAACCAGTCTCTGCAAATACAGCTTCTTTTCAGGAGTCCACACTAATTTCAATGACCTACCTGATTTATTAAGAAACACCTAGGTGTGATGGTACACTTCTTTAATCCCAACCCTTGTGAAGCAAAGGAAGAGGGAGCAGGGTTACATTGTCAAGCTGGCCTGCTCTACAGATAAGTTCCAGGCCACACAGGAATACATAGGGGGATCTTATCTCAAAAACAAATACAACAACAATAAAACCCCACAAAACAAACAAAAAATACCAGGGATGTTAATGAGATACATTCTTGGGTGTGTTTGTAATACTATTTTCAGAGAGGCTTAGATAAGGAGGGAAGGGACAGTATGAATGTGGACAGCAATGTCTCATGGCTGGGGTCCTGGGCTGAAGAAAAAAAGAGAAAGCCAGGAGAGATTGGTCTTCTGGGAAGTAATGAGTCCCAGCCACGTGTTCCCACCTCCAACCAAGTCTTCCCTGCCATGATGGACACTATCTTCTCAAACCATGAGCTCGAATAAATCCTTCCTCATGGTCCCTTTTGTCAGCCCTGAAAAAAAGACAGAAAATTGGCATCCTGTGATAAACCTGACCATGTAGTTTCTAGGCCTTTGGTTTGAGGACAGAATGTGGACAGGTTTAGAACTGTGAGCCAGAGAAGTTCTATAGTGCTGTAAGCCAGGCATAATAGGCCATTTTCATGGACGTTCAGGTAAGTAGAATACCAATAGAAAGGCAGACAATAAAGATTGCTCATGAAATTTCACAGGGGTGCAAGGACTCCTGGGAATGAGATTGAAGGCCATTTGTGTTATATTCTCACAAAGAACCTAAAGGCACTTTGTTTGATCCTGAAAACTTGAATGAGGCTTAATTAAAAAATAATGAATTAAGTTATTTGATAGAGGAATTTTTTAAGACAGCTTAACATTCAGGCAGTGATGTGATTATTGTTCATTGAATTCACCCAGATTTACAGAGCACAAATATGTAAGAAAGTGTACAATTTGGTAAGAAAAGGAGTGTGAACCCCCCCCCCCATTAAACAGCAGTTAAAGTTGTGAATATGGCAGGCAAAGTGGCTGTAACTGTAAAGAGGTTAGCACCCTTGAGGAGAAACCTCTAACTTGGCAGTGGCCATAGGAAAAGTGCCTTGAGGACAGAATAGCACTCTTGGAGAACACCAGGGTAGAGCAGTGAAAACATCATTTGGATGATAGTGCCCAAATAGAGCCTTCAGGAGTATCTTGCTGAAAAGTATTTCCCCAGGTTCAGCCATGAAGGCACATGGCAGCCATTGCAACCTCTGGATCACTCTAGGGTCTGAGGGACCCAGGTTACAACTCAAGCTGACAACAGAATTTGGCGGTGCCATCGACAGGGTGCTGGTTTTGGAGACGGGCAAATGCAGAAGTTACGGGGTCATAAAAGTTTTGTCAAGGTTTCCCGAAAGCCACTAAGGCCCGGGGGAGCTTGTGGCAAGGTCAAGTTCCCTGCAAAGAGGCCCTGGCAGGCATCGTGCAAAGTGGTAAAGCTGAAACCTAAGTTACTGCAGACACCAAGGCTGTTGGAGATGCCAGAGACGTGGGATTCTCCTCGAGGAAAGTCAATGAATCAAGTAACTGCAAGAGAGAAGCCAAGGGTACGGCCAGTCGCAGAGCTGCGGGGAAAGGGCAACTGAAGCCCTCCTCGGCGCAGATGATGCAGCGTGAGGACCAGATGCTGAACATGGCACCACAGGGCATGGCGCTCTCCCTGCTGGGTTTCAGGTTGGCTTTGACTTACACTTCCCTTGCTGTGCCCTCATCCCTGGCTTTTAGAATGGAAGCGTTTACTCTGTGATACTACATATTGGAAGGACGCAACTTGTGTTTCGTTGTTTGTTTGTTTTTGATTTTATAATTGCTCACAGGTGAAAGATGGCTTTGAGATCCAAGAGAGAATTTGGAGCAGTGTTGAAAATTGGAATGTTGGAAGTCGGAATGAACACGTCTGCATTTTGAGACGGTCAAGAACCCACGTGGGCCAGGAAGGGAGCATTCTGGTTTCAGGTGATGCGTTGGGTATAAGTTGACAAGGGGTATGGATTCCTGATGGTTAATTTTGATTGTCAAATTGATTGGATTAAGAATTAATCCAACTATGGCACTAATGAATCATATCTTTGATGGTATTCGTGAGGGCACTTCAAGAGTTAACAGAGGAGGGAAGACTCACCCCGAATGCAGATGGCACCACCACTTCAGGGCTGGGATCGGGGGCGAGTGTTAGAATTCTGCCCTTACTCCAGCTACACACGCGCAGTTCAGGGTCTTGTGTCTTCATCAATGTGCGCTGGCGACTACGTGCGCCCAGCATGGTCACACAATCTGCACCTTAAAAAAGCCAGACGCAGACTCCACCCTCTCTCTCTGCTCTGCTCTGCTCTCCCCCTCCACTCCACCATCTTTCCCTCTGCTCTCCCCACATGCTCCTTCCCAGGCCTGGTTCTCTTGTACCCCACCCCCGTCTTCCTCCTAATAAGGTAACCAGCGCTATCGCCACCAGCATTGCTTATCATTCATTTCAGTGAGTAAGGGGGTCGCGAAGAAGCGAGGAAACACGGGCACTGTCCTTTCTCTGCTTCCTGATCTGTCCATATGTGAACGAGCATCTGTTACCACTGCCCCCACACCTTCCCTGCCTTTATGGACTCTACTCATGAATGGAAAGCCTTCCTTCTTTGAGCGGCTTCATATATATATATATATAATTTATGTGGAGGTGCGTCTGGCTGGCTGTCAGTCTGCGTGTATAGCACGTGTGTGTAGGTGCTTGCAGAGGCCGGAAGAGGTACGTGGTCATGTCCTCTTGAGCTGGAGTTACAGGCAGTCGTGGGTCCCCTGACATGGGTGCTGGGAACCAAGCTCAGGTCTTCTGGAAGAGCAGCGATCGCTCCTAACTCTTCGCCATCTCTCCAACCCCTTGCTTCTTGTCAGGCATTTATTTGGTCAGAACAATAAGAAAAGCAACTAATACTCCATGCCAGCAGTTTTCCAGTTGCTTCCTACTGCCTGCCCTTTTCCCCGTTTCTGGCTATAATTATATATTTATTTGGTTCATAAATAAAGCAATAAAAAATCATGGGCTTCTTTCCTTTTCCTATCTTGCATAATGATGATACGTCCCCTCAAGGAACTTGAGTCTAGATCCAAATGCTGGCTAGGATAAGAACTGAGAAAATGAATTTTTTTTTTTAATTGTAACACTTGGATCGATGTCGTTTTAGAGAAGAGAAGCGGGCTGTTTTGTCTTCCTTCAGTTTCAGGTCAGACCCATGATTTCAGAGGCCTTCCAGAGGCTACAAATAGGCCTGAACTAGCTGACAAATTTCAAAGTCAACTTTCTTCCAGTTTGCCCCTGCTCAGACAGAAGTTAAACTCCACGTCCTCCTGATTCGGAGGACAGACAGCACTGTATCGCTTTATTAAACCCTTTAACAAGGTTTCAAACCAGGACTCGGCGCTGCTGCAGGGAGGGATGGACCTGGAGGGTTCTGGAGAAGGAGATGTACTTTTCCTGGGTCATTTATACATTGTTTAATGTACTAGAAGAAGTAATTCAGAAGTAGTTTGAACCTGAATGTCAGCAAATTATGTCTGTGTTTTGAAGACTCTGTACTGCCCCCTGCTCCTTTTTAAATATTTCACTGCTCTGTGTGGCAGAAAACACCCCCTCCCTCTTCTCCACTGTGGTCAACAACCACATCTGCAGATGTATGCTCTGTCAGCCTCTCTTGCAGCCCAGCATGGTGGGTTACCCAATGGCTAGGAAAGGGATTTCGGAAGTCCGACAGGTTTGCTAGTTCTTTTCCTTACTGCTGTGGCCTCAGAGTTCAAAAGGAAGAGTTTGGGGGTACAGACTATCAAGGAAGGACAGACAGGGTAGCAGGAGCTTGAGCTGCTAGCTACTGCACCCACAGACAGGAAGCCGAGGGAGCTGCATGCTGCTTTTCTTTTCTTTTCTTTCTTTCTTCTTTTTTTTTTGTTTGTTTGGTTTTTTGTTTTGTTTTGTTTTTTCAAGACAGGGTTTCTTTGTGTAGCTTTGGAGCCTATCCTGGAACTCGCTCTGTAGACCAGGCTGGTCTCAAACTCACAGAGATCTGCCTGTCTCTGCCTCCCTAGTGCTGGGATTAAAGGCGTGCGCCACCACCGCCCAGCATACATGCTGCTTTTCAAGTCTGCTCTCTTTCCCCAGGTTTTATTCAGTCAGATCCAAGCCCAGAGGATGATGCCACCTACATTCAGGGTGGGTTTTCTTTCCTCAGGTAAGCTTCTCTGGAAATGCCCTCCCAGGCACACCCACAGGTGTGTCTCCTAGGTAATTCTAAATCCAGTGAAGCTGACAGTGAAGATTAATCACTGAAATGGAGTTCTGGAGAAGGGTTCCTTTCTGTATAAAGAAAGACCCCCCTTCCTGCTTGCTGGACATGTGTTTGTTTGTGATAGCCCTGGGAATATTGTCTTCATCCCCAAATAAGGTGCCTCTCCCTGGCAAGCCTGTCTCTGGGCCCATTCTTGTGTGGCTTTACTTGTGTGATATTGTGAAATATATATTTGATTTTTGTTGCCATTCTTGGCTCATACTTCCTAAAACCCTTGTAATCATGATTGTTGAAAGTGTGTCTCTCTCCCTCTGTCTCTGTCTCTGTCTCTCTCTGTCTCTGTCTCTCTGTCTGTCTATCTCTGTCTCTCTCTGTCTCTCTGTCTCTGTCTCTCTGTCTGTCTGTCTGTCTGTCTGTCTCTCTCTGTCTCTCTCTGTCTCTCTCTCTCTCTCTCTCTCTCTCTCTCTCTCTCGTGTGTGTGTGTGTATGTGTGTGTGTGCGTGTGTGTGTGTGTATGTGTGTGTGTGTGTGTGTGTGTGTGTATGTTCCTAGAGAAGTCCTTGGAACCCCATGTCCCTCCTCATAATCAGTCCAATGCACCTCTTCCGTCTATCTGCTACTCATCTATATCCTTTAAAATCTTTATTAAAAAAAAGAAACATCGAACATCAACAAGTATTTTTCTTGAATTCTGTGACCTTCTCCAGAAAATTAAACTCAAGGAAGGGTCATGGAGACCCCCATTTATAGTGGGTTAATCCGAAGCATGGACAAGCTGGACAGGGGTAGATGTTGCCTGCAGCAGTCATGGAGACCGAGCCCTCTGCTGTGGATTCTGATGCTCTCTATGGGTCAGTGCTTCTCAACCTGTGAGTCTCTACCCTTTGGTGGGGGTAGGGGGTTGAAGGACCCTTACACAGGGGTCGCCTAAGACCATCTGAAAACACAGATATTTATATTATGATCCATAACAGTAGCAAAATTACAGCTATGAAGTAGCAACAAAAATAATCTTATGGTTTGGGGGTTACCACAACATGAGTACCATCACAGTACTAGGAAGGTTGAGAACCACTTCTCTAGGTAGACAATGTCACAGCCACAGAAGTTATGTTGAGTAGAGTTCAGTTAAAACAGCACTTTTGGCTTTTAACTGTTTTTCTTTAATAACCTTTCAGACCTTGACCTTGAACTTCAGTAGTTCCACAAACACTTACTGAGCACCTACTCTGTGCTGTGTTCTAGAGGGTAGCATAAAACAAGCCAAGTCTCCAGTTTCATGAGTTGCTCAGTGTAGCTAGGCTTGGGCAGTGCATGCCTGGGACACCAGTGCACAAGCGGTTGAGGCAGGAAGATCCTGGGTTCCAGGAGAGAGAGACCTTGTCTCAAAGCAAAGGCAAAACAAGAACCTCAAATCCAAAACACACAGCATTCTAACACAGCATTTCAATTGTATCCACTAGACAAGTGGTTCTCAACCTGTGGGTCATGACGCCCTTTGGGTCCAATATCAGATACCCTGCATATCAGATATTTACATCACGAATCATGGCAGTACCAAAATTACAGTTATGAAGTGGCAACAAAAATAATTTTATGGTTGGGGGTCACCACAACATCAGGAACTGTATTAAAGGGTCGCAGCACTAGGAAGGTTGAGAGCCACTGCCCTAGGTTAACAATGTCACAATCTTTGTCTTCTAGTTCCTCACACTGACCCCCGCCTCCAAGTTGTCCTTCCAACACTGCTTCTACATTCTTCAAGAGCTAATGAGCACCCGCCACTCGACGCCATTCACTTACACTCCACCATCTGCGATGTGTTTACTTTTCCACAAACCTCCCTGTCATCCAGACATCACTTATTTTTTTTATTCTAGACTGTCCACCTCTTTCCTTCCCACTATTTAAATCCTGCTCATCTGCTTTTGTGGCCCAGCTCAAATGCTGTCTTCCTTTACTCCCAATGGGCATCAATGTGACTTGAGGGTGATCTTTTAAAATATGATTTATTGTCTAGTTTGGGTACCTGTCATTTGACATGCTCAGTTCCCTTTTCTCTCCAAAATTACCTTGAATAGAATTCGAAGACAAAGCCTGTGTCATAATTATTGGTGTACTGGGCGGCGCGGATGACAGTGCTCTGTAGAGCCAACACTCAACATTTCTACAGAATGACTAATAGACATTTCCGAATTTGGCAGGAAATGGAGACGCATGTAAAGCTGCAATTTAAATGATGAGAAGCGATCTTGTCAGCAGGGAAGACAGGGGGAAAAAAACATTTAATAGATGCAAACAGTCTGGTCAAGAAGACACAGTAGGAGTATGCGAGATGCAAAGCTTTTGCGTGAAGTTATATTCAACAGAGCAGAGAGAGAAAAATCCCATCAACCTGATGGAGGCTATGGGGAAGAACCCTGAGACACTGGCAAGTCTGTGATCCCCAGGTGTGAGAAGTTTAGTTTGTTGAAGGACCCTCGGAGCCGGTGACTTCATTAGCAGTGTCTTGAGGGACTCAAGAGTAGGAAGACATGGGGGGTAATGCTTAGAAATAGTGTCCAATGTTTGTAAGACACTCTCACTCTAACTTTCTCCCAAGCTCTGAGAGAATGAAGGAAAGCACACAGAAAAGGCTTCTTCAGGGATGTGGAGGAGTACTAAGAGAGTACCCTTGTCCAGGCGACCAGTGAAATTATCACAGGCATTGTGAAGCTTCCCTCCTCCATGGATCCCTCTTTCCTGAACCTGTCTCTTCCATTGGGCCTTTGGGACTCCCCAGCTTCCATGATTCTGCTTTCAATGGACTGGTTCTGCTTCAGTCTCCTTTTCTGAGGCTTCTTCCTCATCTTCCTGGCTTTTGAACACCAGAGGGTCTCACACCTTCATCCCCTGGACTCCTCTTGTCTAACATTCCTTTTGCTATTCTGATGAAGTCTAACGTAGTCCAGATAGACCTTTAGCTGGCTGAGGCCAAGTGTAAGACTGACATCTGGAACCTCCAGCTTCCACCCCTGCAGTGGCAGGCATTCCATTACAGACCGTTGTGTCTCCATTAATCCATCTGAGGTAGTACTGGGGACCAAACCCTTGGCCACCAGTATGTCAGGTCTGCACTCTACACACCGAGCTACATCTGCAGCAGGCCTCTTCCTGTTCATCTTTGCACTCAGGTCCTGGTGGGACTTGGATCCAGATCTAGATCTTGGCGTTCCTTTTATGTGCTGATAATACCCAACTTTATATCTTAAGTCCTAAGTTCTTCCTGTCCCTTGAATCCTATGCCATCTATTCTACATACATGTGACCATAATCACTCCAAATTTGACATTCAAAATGGAGCTTTGATTTCTTCCCCTACCCAACCACCCCCTCCTCCTTCACCAGCATTATGGGCCATTTCTATAAAGTTCTATTTTACTTATCAGTCCAAACTCCTTGGCTCATCCTTGACTGCACTTCTCATACCAGCCATGCAATCCATCAGTAGATTCCATCAGCTCCGCATTGAAATACATCTTCACTCTGAAGTCGCTGTTATCACCCTAGCTGAGTCCACCATCATTTCTCAGCTGCACTATTGCAACAGCCTTTAAGACTAGTCAAAAAAATGAGGAAATAAAGGGAAAGAATTGCCTAATCCCTTCCCATTTTCTGTTTCCTATTGATCAACATTCACTCACATGGAAGTCACCTTCACTGTCCAGGGTACAGCACACAGCTTCTCAGTGGTCACACTAGAAACCAGATCTGAAATGGTGTGACAGGTCCACAGAGTGTGGGGTGAAGAGGTGACAGTGTGGCACACCAATCAGCAAAAAGAAAGAGGGAGCTGGAGATTTTGAGAAGTTGACTAGGATTTGTATCAATTACAGTATTCTGAAGAAAATTGGGACTATATTACATACAGTTTTTAATTATTCCTGTATCATAAAATTGATCCTTTTAAAACTTCAGTGATCTTTATTCCTGAAGTTACACATCACACTAATTCCAGAATACTGCCATCAACCTAAGGAGATCTCATACTCACCAGCAGCCACTCAGCGTTATCGCCTTTGAGACTTAAAACTCATCCTGTCTCCATGGAGTTGTCTATTCTGGATGTGTTATATAAATGACCTTTGAGTCTTGCTTTTTTCACCTTAGTATGGTGTTTTGAGATTGTTACATGTGTCTATAATCCATGGCTTCTTAAGATTGGGTAATATTCCATTATAAGGATGGCCATGCCTTGGTTGACAAAAATTTAGGTTATTTCTACTTGGCTATTTTGCATAACCTTACAATGAACTTTTCTTGAAATGAGGTCCAGGAGAACTGCCAGACAATGGCTTATACCCTCACCTCCCTGACATTGGCACAGCAAACAGCCAACGACTTCACATGTGAGTGGGACCAAGGGCCAGATACACATTTCCCTGGACAGGGCCTGGGGATTAGTCTGACTATGCAGTCTGGGTTGAAGTGTGACATCGAGGCTCAGGCCGTCTCCCTGCCGTGGGTACCACTGAGACCAGCAGGAATCCCTCGCAAGGACTCCTAGCTTCCCTCTAACACACTGGTGCCACTGAGCTGGAGGGAGGGTCGTGTAGAGTGCTGTGCCATGGAGGGTTCGGTCACTGCCTCTGCAAACATCATCGTAGGAACTGAAAATTCCACTGCTCAGCTCAGTACAATTGTGCCAGAAAGCCAATCTGAAAGGTAATTTGTTTAACTCCACTGGGGGAGTCCATACTCCAAATATACTTTTATAGGTTTCAGCTCGAGTTGCAAGTTGCACCTCCTCCATCAACACAGTGTGCTACAAGAAACATCACAGGGAAGGGAAAAATTCAAAAGCCATCACACTGAGGAAGAAATACTGACTCAAGCAATAATGATTTCCAAAATCTAATGTACTTTTATTTTATTTTATTTTATTTTCTAATGTACTTTGCCTCTTTGGCTATTGTCTTTAATTTATCCTTAGTCTTGCATAAAGATCTCTTATTTTATTTTCATTCTTTTTTAATTGTGTGTGTGTGTGTGTGTGTGTGTGTGTGTGTGTGTGTACACCTGAGTGCAGGTGTGCACTAGTGTCAGATCCCTCTAGAGCTAGGGTTATAGGAATAAGAACTGAAGTTGGGTCCTCAGCAAGAGCAGCATGCTTAACCACTGAACCATCCCTATAGTCCCGGCATAACTCTCCCTTGCGAGTCCTGACTTTAGTTTGTACACTTCTCAGTTAGGCTGTTGTAGTTGGACCTTTTCATCAGGACTGCGGGCTCCCCAGTAACGACATGGAGACTTATAATTAATTATAAAAGATCGGCCATAGCTTAAGCTTGTTACTAACAACTTAAATTAACCCATTTTTATTAACCTACATATTGCCTTATAGCTCGTGACTTTATCTGTCCTCTGGCATGTCTTGCTTCCTCTGTGTCTCCTGGTGACTCCTCAGACTCTGTTTCTTCTTTTTTGCACTCTTTTTGTCTGCCAGTCCCACCTAACCTCTATCTGTCCAGCTTTTGACCAGTCAGCTTCTTTATTAAACCAATCACTGTGACATATGTTCACACAGTGTAAAGGAATATTCCACATTTCCCCCTTTTGGCCTAAATAAAAAAGGAAGGTTTTAGCTTTAACATAGTGTACACTGGGAAGATGTGTTACTCTTATTGTTAATAAAAAGTTGATTGGCTGATGGCCAGGTAGGATTTTTGAGGCAGAGAGAATTCTGGGGAGAAGAAGGGTGGAGCCTGAGGAGATGCCATGAGATACAGAGTGAGCAGGATGGGAAGTATGTGCATGAGGTAAATGAGCCTTGGGGAAGCACATAGATTGATATAAATGGGTTGATTTAAGTTACTAGACCTAACTAAAATCAAGCCTATGCTACCAGCCATGCATTCATAATTAATATTAAGTCTCTGTGTGGTTATTTGGGGAGTGGCTGGCAGGACAGAGATAATTGGTGGTCTAAACAAACAACTCTGCCTACAGAGTGTGATTGTTCCGTGTGCTCTTCCACACATTCCATTATGTACTATCTACTGTTCTTCCTGCATACCACCCACACCATTTCCCTCGTATTCCTACCCATTTTCTCTCTTTCCTCTTCTCTTTTTACTTCTTAATTTTGACCTTTCATGGTTTTATAATCTTTGTCTTTTGTGGCTCTAACAGTACCCCAACCTCTCCTCTTTCTTGTTGGTTCCTTTCCTCACCTTGATTTTTTTTTTCACTCTTAATCCTATCTTAATTCCCTACGACCCCTAAACATAGTAACTAATATCCTAGAGCACACTGTGATGTCTTTCTTCCTTTATCCCCCAATAGTTATTGAAGCTAAAAAGACACTTTTTTTTTTTTTTCGAGACAGGGTTTCTCTGTGTAGCTTTGCACCTTTTCTGGAACTCGCTTGGTAGCCCAGGCTGGCCTCGAACACACAGAGATCCGCCTGCCTCTGCCTCCCGAGTGCTGGGATTAAAGGCATGTTCCACCACCACCCGGCAAAAGATGCCTTTTTAACTGACTGCTTGATACTGCATGGTGGACCTATCCAGCGGTTGTGTTTACTTCCTCTGCTAATATTTTATTCTTAGAGTAATATAGAAGATCATTCCTGGCCTGGTGGTGGTGGCACACGCCTTTAATCCCAGCACTCGAGAGGCAGAGCAGGCAAATCTCTGTGAGTTCGAGGCCAGCCTGAGCTACCAAGTGAGTTCCAGGACAGCCAGGGCTGTTACACAGAGGAACAGTGTCTTGGGAGGAAAAAAACATTCCTAGCACCCTACGCATATGAGCTGAGGGTAAGATTTCAAACTATACAGCTCAACTTTACCATAACCCATTCTCAGTTGAACATTTCAAATACTTCATTGAAAAAATACAATTGATAAGGAAATCTAATCAATGGAACAACCCAGATGTGTAAAGTCTTAATACAGGAATATAAGACATGAAAAATAAAGGTAATACAACAAATCCTTAGCCAAACTAACCAAAAGAAAGAGGGAGAAGACCGAAATTAATAAACTTAGAGATGAAAGGGGAACCACTGCAATAAATATCAGTAATATTTAGAAAATTATTATGTGGCATCACATAAACACTTACATTTCACTGAATTGGAGAATCTAAAAGAGATGGATGCATTTCTAGATGCATATGAATTACTAAATTTAGACTGAGGTGAACAATGCAAACAGGTCTGTAATAAGCTATGTGATCAAAGGGGTAATTTAAAACAAAAAAACCCTTCCCAACTATAAAAAAAGTCTAGGCCCAGATGGATTTGCTGCTGAATTCTACCAAACCACCAGGGAATTCACACCAGTGTGCCTCAAGTATTACACAAGATATAAAGGGAAGTACTGCCGCCTCACTCTTCTTACAAAGCCAGTAACACACTGACATCAGAACCAGATCAAGGTACAACAGGAAAGGACAGTTATAGGCTAATCTCCTTGATGTCCGTAGTTGCAAAAATTCTCAACAAAACACTTGCGAACTGGTTTCAAGAACACACCAAAAAAGTTTGTTAACTACGATCAAGTTGACTTCCTATATCCTACAAAGAAGTCAGGGAAACAATCCCATTCACAATTGCCTAAAAAAAAAAAAATGCCTTGGAAAAAACCTAACCAAGAATGTGAAACACCTTTATAGTTAAAACTTCAAAATATAAGCCAAGTGGGTGGTGGCACATGCCTTTAATTCCAGCACTCAGGGGGCAGAGGCAGGTGGATCTCGGTGAGTTTGAGGCCAGCCTAGTCTACAGAGGAAGTTCTAGGATAGCCAGGGCTACACAGAGAAACCCTGTTTTGAAAAACAAAAACCTTCAAAATATTGAATAAAGAAATGAGAGAAGAGACTAGAAAATGAAAAGACTTCCCATGCTCATGGGTTGGAAGAATTAATACGTGAAAATGGCCATACTACCCAAAGCAATCTACAGATCCAATATAACCCCTCTCAAAATTCCAATGACATCAGCACAGAAATAGAAAGTAAAATCTTAAAATTGGTATGGAAGTACAAAAGACCTTGGGTCACCACAGCAATCTTGAACAAAAAGAACAACATTCCTGATTTCAAGTTATATTACAGAGCCATATTAACAAAAGCAACATGGCATCGGCACAAAACCAAACGCATAGGTCAACGGAATAGAAGAGAGCACCATGCAGCTAAAGCTGCTTGAATTTTGACAAAATGGTGTTTATAAATCTGCATATCTACAGATTTATAGTAGGGTAGAATTAGATCATTACCACTCACTCTATGTGAAAATCAACTTCCACATGGATCTCGGGCCTTAATGTAAGACCTGAACTCCAAAGCTGTTTGAGGAAAGTTTGGAGAACAGTTCATAACATCAGCATAAGCAGGGGCTTTCTCAACAGGGTACCGGTTCCCAGGAAAGAATGGCAACAATTGACAAATAAGATCTTCATGACATGAAAAGGCTTCTGCACGGCCAAGAAGCAGCCATGTGAAGAGGGAACCCACACAATGGGAAACCAAGTGTTCTAGCCCAGATTAATGAGCAATTCTGAGAATATGCAAAGAACATGAAGAATTAAACAGTACGAAAGCAAACAACAAACTCTTTAAAAAAAAACGTTCTAATAAAACAGGTAGATAGTTCTCAAAGAGTGAAATATGAATGGACAATGAACATGTGCAAACATATTGATCACCACTAGACATCAGAGAAATGCAAACTAAAACCACGTTGAGATGAGTTTTCACTCCACGCAGCATGGAAGGCATTAAGGAAACACACAACAAATACAGATGAGGATAGACCGAGGAGAACCCGCAGAACTGCTGGTGGAAATGGAAACTGGAGCACTTAAGAGATAGCTCAGTGGTTAGAAGTCTGTACTACTCTTCAGAGGACCTGAGTTCCCTTCCCAGCACCCATACAGGCTTTTTACAGTGCCCTGTGATTCCATGGGCATCCAATGCCACCTTCCGACTACTGTGGGCTCTGCACTCACACGCACAAACCCACACACAGACATGCACATACACATAATTAAAGTAACAATCAAAATAAAATCATGTAACTCTTATGCCTGCCATTTCCTTAGTCTGGGGGTTCTTCAGCAACTGAAGAGAGAACTGCCATACGGCCCTGCTCTGCCATTCCTGAGTATTTGTCTAAAGGACTCTGCATCCACTCATCACAGAGATGCTTGCCCATCAGTGTTATTGTAGTAATGTCCACAGTAGCTAAGGAAACCAACCCAGGTGTCTGTCCATCAATGGAGGAGTGGACAAAGGAAATGTGTCATGTATATGTAGTGGAATTTTTGCCCACCATAAAGAAGAACAAAGCTATTTCACTTGTAGAAAAGTGGATGGGACTGGCGATAACTGTATTGAGCAAATTAAGTCAGGCACAGATTTGTAAGGACAGCATATTTTCTTTGAGGTTGTATATCCCCACATAGAATCATAACTGTGCATATAAGTGAAAGTCAACTGTCTAGAACAACAAGAGGCAGTAACTGGGATGAGGAAGAATGGAAAAGAGGAAGGGATGTGGTGTGTGTTGGGGAATATGCTCAAAAGACATTTTTATACATATATGAAAACATCCCCATGGGACCCAGTGTCATGCACAATAAAAGCAAAAGGTGGAACAGAAAAAAAACCCAGGCATTTGAGATGATGTCATTACTAGGGATCGGATTTTCCTCACCCACTTGTTGGGTTCCTGTTTGAGATTGCTGTCTTTTGTTAGTTTGTATAATCACTGTTCTAAACTACCTGGAACATCTGTTGATTTTGCTCTATGTAGCTGCTAGAATCTCTGTTTAGCTTGGTGGTAAGCTAATCACACTGATACACAATTTGTTTAAATGCCTGGGCTCACTGACTCTCCTGGTCATTCTTTGGTTCTGTGTTTGTTTGTTTGTTTGTTTGTTTGTTTGTTTGTTTGTTTGTTTTGAGACAGGGTCTATATAGCTCTGGCTGGCCTGGAACTTGGTATGTAGACAAGACTGACCTTGAACTCACAGAGATCTGCCTGCTTCTGCCTCCTGAGTGCTGAGATTAAAGACGTAGGCTACCACACCCAGCTTCCTGGCCATTCTTTGGGGGCTCTGGTTGCACACTGGGTTTGATTTTCCCAGGTTCTTTACAATTCTTTGAAAGCCTTTACTTCCTACTTCCCCAACATCCCAAGGTTCACAGAGGTGAGAATGTATTCCCCCATCTTTCCCTTTATTCACACACCTTTGGACTTCTACAGCCTGATGCATGAACACCGCCTTCTAGAGTCCCACAAATATGTCAGAGCTTTGCAAAGCTCCCAGACGTCTCATCCTCGAGATTTTTCACTATAAGCTTTTTAGTTAGCTAGCCCAAAGGTTTGCCCTGATATTATCCCCCGCTGGAGGCAGCCAATGACGTCACAGTTCTCAGGGCTTTTCACGGTCTCTGGGAAAAGGCTCTTCACACTGGGTGACCTCTGGGTCAAGCCACATGTCGATGGCCGGTCTTGTGAGTGGGCTCTTTTAAGTGACCTTGCCTGATGACATAATGTTACTTCCTCAGCATGGGGCTTTGAAGGAGTTCCAAAGCTGGCCGTGGTGACCTCTCTGGTGACTGCCAGAGCACAAATTTCTACTGAAAAAAAAAAGAAGAAGGAGGAATAGGGCAAATAACAAAATGCCAAAACGCTCCCAGCTTTGAATGGCTGAAATCTAGCCTTCTTGAATTAATATTCTCTGGTTGATACGGACAATTTTGCCATTTTCCCCTCTATAATGGGAGAGAATTTTGGAGGTCTGTGTTCTACCCTTTCCTCTGATGTTGCCCATCTAGTTATATATGTTTTTTTAATCATACATGAATATTTTATATAACATTAAACAGTCTCTCAAAACATGAATGTTACTGGATGTATAATTTATCATCGTATTTATATTTTATCTGAAAATTCATCTATATTGAATTCCCAGATTATCTTCTATTTTTACAGGTAATGACTTAACAGATTCCCTGTCTGTAATTTGGATTATTTTCTTAGGATAAATTGATGGAAATGGGGTAATTTACTAGACTAACATCAGGAAGAAATGCTAGGAAGACAGTGGTAAACCATAGAAAAAGGAACTAACACTGGAGATCCACGCTTGGGTAACCTGGCCCCGTAGGAAGGCACAATGAAATAAGTCATCAGAGTCTCCTCTTTGTTTTTTCCTCCACTCCAGTGTCCTCGGAATGTTGACTCTTCCTCCTTGTTGCCTCAGGGGGTAAGTGGCTCAAAGCAGCACACTGCCACACAGGCAAAATTCAAGAAAGCAGGATGTGCAGAGTCAGGGAGAGCAGCTCTTTACATGCTCCTCAGAAAGTCTTTTCCAGGAGGGCCTCATGCAATTCCCTGGGGCCACTTATTTAGAGACAGGTGAGTCCTGTGGCCAAAACAAATTGTTCCAAGGCCTAGGAAAATGGTATTTGGCTTCTTCAAGATCCAAGAGGCAACGAGAGCTTGGAGATAGCTGAGGAGTATCGAGCTGTACGAGGTAACAAAAGCTAAATGATCCAGTCTGACCAACCACCCCATGTTTCTTGGATTAACTACATTCAGTGTGGCTGGGCGTCCAGTGGATGGGCTCAGGTCTATTCTGTTCATGGTGTCATGTTTGTGTTTACTTTCAATGTAAAGTAAAATGCAATCAAACAATATGAAACAAATGTATATTTTAGACTCACAGAGATCCACCTGCCTCTGCCTCTGGAGTGCTAGGATTAAAGGAGTGCACCACCACCTCTCAGCAGCACCCAGAAATCTTTCCACATGTATTATCCCTCCTTCCTCCAAAGCTCAACGCCATTTTGACTATATATACACACACAGATTCTGCATCCCCAGAAGATTATGATAATAATTGATCCACATTTGTGTTGTTGATTGTTTTTACTCTTTTGGGGGGACCTCCACCCAGCTCTCAAAAAAATCACAAGGAGGCTTATTCTTAATTATAAATGCCCGGCCTTAACTTGGCTTATTTCTTGCCAGCTTTCCTTAAATTTAAATTATCCCATCTTCCTTTTGCCTCTAGGCTTTTCCCTTTCTCTTCTGTAAATCTTACTCTTACTCTGTGGCTTGCTGTGTAGCTAGATGGCTGATTCCTAGAGTCTTCCTACTTCTCTCGCTCCTAGATCTTGCCTCTCCCAGATTTCTCCCTCTAATACTCTCTCTGCCTGCCAGCCCCGCCTATCCTTTCTCCTGCCTCGCTATTGGCCGTTCAGTTCTTTATTAGACCATCAGGTGTCTTAGACAGGCACAGTAACACAGCTTCACGGAGTTCAACAAAGGCAACATAAAGTAACACACCTTAAAATAATATTCTACGACACATTTGTTCATGATATTTACATTTAAATCCACAGGCTTTGCAGTCTTTTTTTTTTTTTCTTTTTAAACATACCATTTAAGTATGTGAATCTATTGTTTTCGTCTCTAGGCCTTTAATCCCAGTGCTCAGAGGCAGGCAGATCTCTGTGAGTTCAAGGTCAGCCTGGTTGACAAAGTGAGTTCCAGGACAGCCAGGGCTACACAGAGAGAGCCTGTCTAACCCCTCCCCACTACTGCCACCAAAGTAAGTAAGTAAGTAAGTAAGTAAATAAATAAATAAATAAATAAATAAATAAAATAACTTAGGGCTTTTAAGCCGTGTATGGTGATAAATATCTACTGTCCTTACCACTGGGATGCTAATGCAGGACTGCTTGAGTTCTGGGTTCTGAGACCATCCTTGGCAATACAGTTAAGACTGGCATTACAGAGGAAGGAAGGAGGGAGGGAGGGAGGGAGGGAGAAGTTTGGTTCTTTGATCTATAGAATTCCCCACCTTCTGGATTTTAACAATTGCACATCTATGGTGCAGCTCAGCACATTTCTCTGCCCTCTGTACTTCCTGTAATGGCTCTAGAGGCGCGAGCAGGCTTGGGTCTACAGACTATGTCTTTCATCACTTTTTAATGTTAGTGGCATTAATGTGCAATAAACAGATCCATTAATTCATTTAAACTGCAATGTGGTAGTAATATAACTCTATCATTTATTGAATTTTGTGTTAAGGAAGGACTCATCCCCTCATCTACTCATGGCTACCCACTAAAAGTTTATACAGGGAAATCGGGATGTTAGATTCTTTCTTCAGCTTTACGAAACAATGAGTCAATTCCCTGTAATTCTCCAAAGGAGACCATTTAGTCTTACATTATGATGAATTGATTCCAATAAATGTATTTGAAATGTAAAAGTCCATTGCAATCATTAATCTTTTTTTGTTTTTTGTTTTGTTTTGTTTTGTTTTTTTTGTTTTTCAAGACAGGGTTTCTCTGTGTAGCTTTGCGCCTTTCCTGGAACTCACTCTGTAGACCAGGCTGGCCTCGAACACACAGAGATCTGCCTGGCTCTGCCTCCTGAGTGCTGGGATTAAAGACATGTGTCACCACCACACCACCACCTGGCTTCATTCATTATTCTTATTGAAATTGCAATTCTTATCTTTGACCACTGGGAACTTTTCAAGATGAATCCTGAGTCAAAATACCCAACCTCGACTGCTGCTACCCACCCCTGGGTCAGCCCATCCCTCTGCTCTCTTGGCTTGATACACCCTGGTTTGAATCCTCTGTACGCGTTGGCTTCATTCTTCCAAGTAGGCAAGAACTAAGGAGACCTCGGCCCGGTAACGTGTGTACATTGCCAGAACTACAGCACCGTCACACCCTCCAGGCTGTCCTGCCAAGGGCTCCATTTTTGTCTACAGATAATTACAAATTTAATGCTCCCCACCAGTCCTAGGGATTCTGGTGCCTGGAGCTTTTTCTCTGATAGATTTCCTCGGGAATTTTGGAAGAATAACAATCCCTAAATTTTTTACATATTCTCGAATGTCACAGTTTGAGTATCCTAAATTGGTTTTTTTTTTCTTCTATTTTTTTTAAAATCTGGCATAAAATGTTGCAATTAAAAACTAGTGAAAATCTACTGTCCCCTTAACGTCATGTGATGTTTAAGCACATTATTTTTTCCAAGCCCAGAAAATTTACTATATTGTGTCTTGGTGCTGGTCACCCAGGTTCCATAGTCTCTTTCAATCTGTACATTCAAATTTGCTCTACTTCAGAAAATCCTTATGCTGCTGCATTGAGTGTTCCTTCAATTTTCTTTGTGTTCTAATCTGGGCACATCTCTTATCCATATGTTGCATCTTCTTTGCTTATTACCATCCAGTCTCAAGGGTTATCTCTATCTTAATTTCTTTGGTAGTTTTCCCCCTTATTTTCACTTTCTATTTCTCCTAATGCATTACCTGAGTGTTGGGATTAAAGGTGTGCGCCACCACCGCCCGGCAAATGCAGTAATTTTTAAAAGTTGAGTGCAAATTCTGTTTTGTGAGTCTTCCTGCCTATGCTCTCCTTGTCTGTTTTCCAGATCTTTATTTCTTTTTCTTCTGTAGCACCTATTCTGTTCAGTTTTCATTCTACTCCAGTGATGCCCTCAGCAGAGGGCCCTGTCCTAAAAGAGGGGCCCGCCAGAGTCCACAGGGACAGGCGGCTTCAGGTCTTGAATGCCATCCTCCAGGCTCCCCTGTACTCCAGGGCTCATCGGCACGAGGCCAACAGCTCCAGCCACAGAACAAACTCGACACCAGCATCTGCTGCCACCTCTGTTTGCAGCACACTTTATTTTTAAACGTGCTGTGGACAGACTACAACAGCTCACAAGGGCGTGCACAATGTCAACACCCAAGGAAAAACACTCTTCACTGGGGAGCCACAAAACCATGCAAAGAGCAGTGTGCG
The DNA here is from genome assembly GCA_902168405.1 of Peromyscus aztecus. Classification (NCBI taxonomy): domain Eukaryota; kingdom Metazoa; phylum Chordata; class Mammalia; order Rodentia; family Cricetidae; genus Peromyscus; species Peromyscus aztecus. The sequence continues at coordinate 2,199 of CABHPQ010165414.1, read as the reverse complement.
GCCGGAAACAACGGTGCCGTAGTCCACACCAGCCCTGTCAGACCCATATTCTCTTCTTCTCATCCTCTGCTCCACCAGGGGAGTGCTGGGGTTACAGGCATGCGCCATGGTGCCCAGTGTATGCAGTACTGTGCAGGGTTGAGCTCAGTGCTTCGTGAATGCTAGACAAGCACCCCGAGTGAGCAACATCCCCCAGTGACCCCCTGGAAAAATGCATTTTCTATATCATAGAAGACTACTTTCTGGAAGTGGCTGGTTTCCTTCATTTACAGACAAGACAGTGCCCAACGAACAACCATACTCATGACTGAGTATTTTAAATTTGATGTCAAATCAGTAAATACATAAGTATATAAATTATTATTATACTTACTATATAGAAGTAAATAAATATATATGTAGCTTAATGTTTTTTTTTTTTTTTTTAGTAAAGCTTAATACAGTTCTGTATTTAAAATTTTTTTATTTAATTTTCTTTTCTGCACAATATATTTGGATGGTTCTTTCCCCTTCCCCGTGAGACAGGGTCAGGCTGACCTTTGACCTGTGAGTCTGCGCTCTGAGTCTCTTGGCTGCTGGGATCAAAGGACTGTCCTTACGGTCGGCCTTAATGCTTTTTTATTGTTAATTTATTAGTCATTTGTCTTTCTTTAGCCTATGCTCACAACTTTCATCCAGTTGTGCCAGATGTTTTTCTTATTGATGTATAAGACCTGATATCATATTTTACCTTTTGAAGTTCTTGTACATGTATGTTCTGAGTTGTCATTTCATTCTTGTATCTATCTTCTAGGGCTTTTTGTTAACTGTGATAAAGACCTGAGAAAATCAATTTACGAAGAGAGACTTTGGCTCCATTTTGGATATATCATTATGACAGGTTGGCCCCCTCTTACATTTGGGCCTGTTAATCAATAAGGCAGGCATCACGTGGAAGCACACAGCAGAGAAAGCTTGACTACCCTATGGCCAGGTGCCCAGTATCACCTTCAAAAGCACCCTCCCAATGACCCAACTTGCCAGGGGCCCCACTTCACAGAGATCCACCTGGCTCTGCCTCCTGAGTGCTGGGATTAAAGGTGTGCACCACCACCGCCCAGCTACAATACCTTTTCATTTTACTTTATTTTAGATTGTGTGCGTTTTCACGCATGCATGCTTGTGAATTTGGATGCATGTGGAGGACAAAGACTCCCTTGGGTGTTTGCCCTTACCCTCACGTTGTTTGAGATCGGATCTTTTCATCGCCCATCACATGGGTCATGACTAAGATCCATATGACAAAAATGGATTTGAAAAAAAAATCAAACTTATTTAGCATGTTAAGCATAGGCTTTTGCATACATGAGCTTCCAGAAATGAAGATGTGAGGAAATGGTGGAAATCTACGAATTTGTGTGGAGAGTTGTGCAAAGCAAGATCGGAAGACTCGGGGCTCTGATCTAAGAGTATTAAACTACAGAGGACCCAGAAGGCCTCCCTTTCCAGATTCTCCTTGGCACCCTGCATGAAATTGCTCCTCCAGGGGAGGGGATGTGGAGCCAGGTATCCAGGTACCATTTATGAAATAGTTTCCCCTCCCCCCATGCATCGGTGACATCATCTTTATCCCAGAATGAATTGCGAAATAGCCCTTGGGTCTGTTTCTGAACTGCTTTGGTTACACGGATGTGTCTCTCTATGGTTCTCCATCTCCAACAAAAAAATCTTTCCATGTCGTCCAGGTAGACCTAGACATCACTATGCAACTGTGGCTGGTCTTGAACCTGTCTCAATCTCCCAAGGATATCCAAGGACTTGCATGGTCTTCATTTATAGTCAGAGGGTAAAGGAACCCAGGGCTGGGGTGAATGTCATCATTATGTCTGCAATGCATGTCCTTACTGTATAATCGGAAGCTGGAGAGAGCTGAGACAAGTTTAAATCAGAGACACAGTGGGAAGAGGAAAAGAATTAATGCTAATCCCCCAAGGGCAGAGGGCTCTGAGCTGAAGGAAGACACTTAAGAAGATAAATACCCTCCCAAATATTTGTAGGCGCAGCAGAAAGCTGCAGCCACACTTGTGGTTAATGAGAGACACTCTTTTCTTTCCTGACAAGTATCCAAGACACACTCAGAGGGCGGAGCCCTGAAAGCTGGCCAGTGAAGACCCTGCGAGGAGCTAGCTGTGGTGTGTGAGGGCAGGCTCCAGTCCTTCA
>CABHPQ010165413.1:27250-41071 GCA_902168405.1 Peromyscus aztecus | reverse complement strand
CCCCCCCCCCCCAGGAACCACCTAGAGGTGAATCATCATAAATAACAACTACTACCCCATCTGCTTGTCTCCTTCCAGTCGGCAAAGCACTTGCCTTAATGCCAGTTCAAGGCAGAGCTTTTAGTGCTGTTACTGTTTGGGAGTGATCTCTGCTCAGGCAGGAGCCTTATTTATGCAATTTCTACTGCCGTTCCAAGGACAGCAATAAAGTTGAGAGAGCAGTCCCCAAAATGTTTCCTCTTCTACTTCTACTCTGGTCTAAAACCTGGAATTTGGACAGTAAAATGGCTCAGCACGTAAAAGCTCTTGCTGCACCAGCATGACAGCCTAACTCCAATCCCCAGATCCCATGCTGCAAAAAGAGAACAGGCACCTGAAAGCTGTCCTCTGGCCTCCACATGCATGCTGTAACATGTGCACATGAATACACATGCACACACATGTACACACACTGTAATACTAATAAACTTTCAAAAGATTTTAATGTTTAAAGATCCTAGATTCCTGGGAAGACACCAGTGACAGCTCTTGATAAGGAGCATCTTATAAATGGCAGGATGATGATTATTCCCTCACTCATTCAGGACGGGTGGGGGGGGGGACAACACATAATAGGAAACAAAGTCTCTATGGGAACAAGATAATCCACAAAGAGATGGTCTTGTCCACATCGTCACTCCTGGGATGGTCCAGGTCTGTCCAACTCACAGCCCACAACCCACAGGTGGCTGATGATGGCTATAAATGCTTCCCAACATAAAATAGTAAATTATTTAAGAGACTATGAGGGGTTTTTTGCATGTGTATATGATTTTTTTCTAACTGCATGGTTCTCAAGTGTTTACTTTGTAGATGACACTGTGTCACATGTCAAAAGGTGAGACATGCCTGGTAGGGAAGAGGAAAGGTCTCCTCTTAAGTAAGCCTGTCAGAGGAGCCCTGACACTTCAACTGACAGCCAGGGCCTAGCTCCTGTCCCAAGTTCCTTTAGGACAGAAATGGGGAGGGAAGGGACAATGGGCACAACAGCAGCCCACATACATACTAAGAGTGCAAGCATAAAAGGGAGCTTCTCCCTTTGATTCAATCTTCATACCCTGCCCACTGTCATCTCTTCACAGTTCAGCATACACATAATAAAATGCAGATCAGACAATTAGTAGCCTGAAAAGGAAGGTCTGAATAACCTTTTCTATCCAGAAAGCTTATTTTATGAGGTCAGTCAATAAACTTCGTCAAAGTTTGAAAACTCCATATAACTTCCTGGAAACTAGAAGTCAATGGAAGATGCAAGTTATGAAAACAGTGTAGTTATTTAACCCAGATGGTGAGTGGTTCTAGGAAGCACTCAGCTCAGCTAAGAAGCCCAAACCAACCCTCTACTCATCTATCCTGCTAGTCTCTTCTCAAAGCACCAACAAGCAGAGACGAAGCACCCAACAGCAATACAGAGTTCACCATATCACTGTCTCATTTTTACAATCACCTCATTCCCTAAAAATGAAGACACCACTCGCCAAAGTGAAGTCTGATAAGATTCCAATTATAAACTGCATCACAGAAAACGGTTCTGAATCAACAGTACTGAACTTCCTGTATTTTTACTATTTCCTCTAAAAATGTTCAAACTATGGCTGTTCTTCACAACATATTAATATTCAAACCTCAGTAACACAGTACTTTTTTTTTTGGGGGGGGGGTTTCGAGACAGGGTTTCACTGTGTAGCCTTTCGCCTTTCCTGGAACTCACTCTGTAGCCCAGGGTGGCCTTGAACTCACAGAGATCCGTCTGCCTCTGCCTCCCGAGTGCTGGGATTAAAGGCGTGCGCCACCACCGCCCTAGTACTTTCTTAATACCTGAGAGAGATCTCAGCAAGTGCTCCAAAGGGAAGCATATTTATCATGAGTAACAACACTCATCAAGGGTCAGTTCACAAGGAAATACATCTCTAGCCCCTGTGAGAAATCCTCCAGTTTCTATCTACCACAAAGAAGCTCTCTAAAAGCTTTTAAGGATTGCTCCAAGAGCATCCATTCTTAGACCCTCATGTTTTACAGCTCATCTGTCACTAGCTGGTCAGACAATAAAAGCAAGCCACACTGGAGGACTTGAAATGAAAATATACCTGATTCTATACGAAAAAAAAACAAAGCACCAAGTGTCTACAATCTTTTCCAAAGCCAGGCCATCTTGAAGCTTTGTTCTATCCAAAACTGGGCAATGTGCTACTGAATAAGCTACTAACAACAACAAACAATCGGAAGACTCAGAGCTACACAGGACAGAGTCTGACCTCGTCCCTTACAAAGGCAAGGGAACACTCTGGGAGAGAATCTTTATGAAAGTGAGGATAGCCAGGGGGATGCTCTGTCCCAATACTGCCTGCCGGAACTGTAAGAGGCCCATACAGGGAAATTTGCTCCAAAAATAGCTCAAATGTCACAACAGCCTAGTAGGAAGAGCAGCCATGGTCTGTTCATAGGATATTCCAGAGTTCTATGTAAGAAACAAATGCCTTTAAGTAGTTGAACTTGGGACTACCACTTCTCTTTAGGGTCCCCAATAGCAGGAAGACAAAGGGTCTTGATGTCTGAAGTCATGAAATAGAATGTTTTAATTCCAATCTTCTCTTTGGTCAGACTCCTAAAATTACTAAGACAAGATCAAACCCAGAATAATGTCAACTGTGAAGCTAGAGAATCTGGTACATGGCCCAATGCTCAGAACCCCTTGTCTCTCCCTCTTCTAACCATCCCATTGTACTACCTGACCATCCTGCTCTACCCCCTCAATCCTCAAAAGCTGTAATGAAAGTAGGACTGTGACATTCATTTCTGAATTTCCCCTGAAACCAGCATAGAGCTTCACACACAGCAGGCACTCAATTAATCTGTGGGAAATAAATACATAACCAGCACAGTGCCCATCAATGCAGTGTCTAGGCTGCCTGGAGTATCTAGGCAACGCTGGGGATTAGTCTGGCACAGGGCAGTGACGGCTGGGGACATACAGGGAACCTGTTTTCATTTCCACAGGACTTATGAGAAAGCTGAGTAGCACTGAAAGAAGATACCAGGACGGAAGAAAAAAAAAATCATATGAATGATATTTGGGGCAGTGACACAAAGAAAAGCAAATGAATAATGTCCTTGATTCTTCTTGAATCTTCCTGATTCTTCTTTCTTGTGGAAAAAAGCTAGACAATGTTCTCCACATCAATGGAAAGCTGGTGCCTCACTGTGCCGTGCACCAAGTCCAAAGGAGAGCCACTCTGCTTCTTTTCTCATCTATTCAAGTGTTGATTCACTGTATACCTGCTCTGAGTCAGGTGCCGACCAGACACAGGGACACAGAGATGAGAGGAAAGGTTCCTCCTTTTGAAGAGTTCACAATCCAGTAGAGAAAAACATACAACTCAGAAATGAAAGGCTGTGGATGCTCTGACAGCACAAAGATGGGACTAGGGAAAGTAAGGTCAGAGGCTGTGTCTTAAGACAGTGAGTGGGTAGTCACCAGGTCACACTGACGGGGAAACACTCCTGAAGGAGAAAGCAATATGAGCTGGGGGCAAAGGCAGAGGGGACTCCAGTAGGCTGTGAGAAAAACAGTGCTGTTATCACCACTGGGCCCAATGACCACAGAGGTGCTTCAAGCCCTGGGATAAATGATCAATACCAAGCAGTTGGCCCCAAACACATATACATATAAGCAGCACTAAAATCAACTAAGCAGATTATAAGTGTGTGTATGCGTGTATGTGTGACAGTAATAGAATAAGAGACCATGAATTTGAGGAGTTTCAGGGAGTAGACACAAGAGAAGTTGAAGAGGGGGGGGATGATATAAACACAGTATTCATATATGAGGTTTGTTTGTTTATTTGTTTGTTTGGTTTTGGTTTAGTTGGGTTTTTCAAGACAGGGTTTCTCTGTGTAGTTCTGGTGCCTGTCCTGGATCTTGCTCTGTAGACCAAGCTGGCTTCGAACTCACAGAGATCCGCCTGGCTCTACCTCCCCAGTGCTGGGATTAAAGGCGTGCACCACCACTGCCTGGCCCCTATATGAAATTCTTAAAAGATAAATAATATAGTAAAATAAGTAATTTTTTTAATTAGGAGGAAAAGGACAGTCAGAGCACGAATGGACTTGTGGTCTAGGTTCAGGCATGTCGCTTGTCAGAGTAATGAAAACCACTGGAGTGTCTAAGAATAACAATAAGCAAGAGTATGTAAATTATGTTCCAAAATGATCTGGGGGTTTGATGGCACCCTTTAATCCCAGTACTTAAGCAGAGGCCATGAGGCCAACCTGGTCTACATAGAAAGTTCTAAGCCAGCTGGAGTTACAGAGTGAGACCCTGTCCAGAGAGGGGAGGAGAGAAATCTGAGATCTCTGGAGGAAGTATGAGAAGAAAGGAGAAGTCAAAGAGCATATTGTTTAAACGTCCCCAGCCCAACAGAAGAGTTGAGCAAAAACCCTATCAATAGCCATGAAATGTGCAACACAGACAGGCTGGAGAGAGGCCGACTCTCTAGGTCTTGATCAAGGCCTGGATACTGGGTAGGGTGTTTCGAGAAAAGTGAGACCAGTGCAAGGAAAATCAGATTTCTCCTTTGGGTCGTCAGGCTGTGACTGGACCCCTGTGTCCATGTCGCATCAAGGGTGTGAGAGGAAGACCAGACCACGACAGGGGGAGGACAGACTAGGCCTTAGGAGGAAACAATAGCCATGGGCTGGGAGAGAGTGACTGCAGCTAACAAGTACTCCATCTCACAAAGACCTCTGAAGAGTTCCTGGAAAAGGCTTGTGACACCAAACTGCTCTGGAAAAGATAAAGCACTGGACTGTAAAACTTCTGTACAACTAAGATGGCGTGCCAGGGACCTTCCATACCATCATTCCTGCCAGTCTGCTCAGAGTCTACTGCCCTGTTACACAGGAGGCTATGCCCCACATTCTCAGCCATCAAACAGGAAATTAAACAAACCTTTCTTAGATAAGGCTACACTGCTTCTTTCTTTTGGGGAAAAGAGCTTGATGGCCTCTAAGAAGAGGCAGTTCTTCACCTCTCAGGAGCAATCAAGCTGTTGTAGGGCACACAGCTGAAAGGAAGAGAGAACCCTGAAACAGCGATTCACCCATTTGATGCTCACTCAATGGCTGAGGTGCCAAAAGAGGTTTAATCTTCAGTCCTTGATCTAACAGACTAGTGATGACCAAACATTAAGTACTTTGTAATGTGCTAAGCACTTCATGTTTCCTTATTTAATCCTCATTGAGCAATCCAGAGGTAGATATAGACACTACATTAGTCTCAACACTTGTCGTTACTGACGGAGGACCAATGAGAAGGAACTGATTTGAATGTATTTAGTCATTATCTCTAGAGTCTAACCAACTACTACTGATAGAACAATTATGGGCGATTTTTCTCCATCTCCATTATCTATAATGCTGCCTCACTGCTGCCTTATTTAAAAAAATACTATTAAAGATGAAAAGAACTAAATGCTTTCCTTAAATAAAAGCTCATGAGCTATTGCTTTTTCTTCTTCGCTTCCTTGAAAGGGGAAAGCAGAGAACAGCCAATTACTATCTACCCAAAGTCACCAAGCTGCAGCCAAGAACAAAGAAGAGTCCAGAAATCCTGTTTCTGACCAGAGAAGCAGGTAAAAGAAAACTAAGCACCAACATTTCCAAGTGTAGAAACCATCTTCTCTACCTCCCACAGCAATTGGGTTGGACAGCAGCTGCCTGGAGAGGCAAGGGTGTAAGCAGTCAAGAATCAGCTGATATGAGAGGCCACATAGCCAGGTGGTGAGAGTTAGGGGTGTGGAAGGCAGAGAGGAGATGAGGAGAAAAAGCTCAGAAGTAGCTTCTCAGAGCCTAACACAATGACAAGCCACAAGCTGCCCAGAAACTGATAAAAACTCATCCTTAAAAAAACCTCATGTTTAGGGCCAAGGAGATGGCTCAGCTGATAAAAGTGCTTGCCACAAAGCCCAACTCCTAAGTCTACATGGTAGGAGGAGAGAAAAGACTCCCACAGGTTGTCCTCTCACCTCCACACATGAACCTATGCATAACACACATACACACACACACACACACACACACACACACACACAGAATGTTTAAAAAACAGTAATAAAAACTCATTTTTAGGGCTGGGTTGTGGAGTGTTTGTCTATCACACACGAAACCCTGGGTTCAATCACAGTACCAGACTTAGTGGCACATTCCTATAACTCCAAAACTCAGGAGGGAAAAGCAGGAGGATCAGAAATTCAAAGTTATCCCCTCCTATAGAAGTATAAAGTCAGCTCAAGCTACACGAGACCTTATCTCCAAACAAGACAGGGGACTGGGAGTTGGGAAGAGGGAACTAGCTATTGCTCAGTAGTAGACACTTGCCTGGCGGGTGTGAGACCCTGCTTTCAAGTCCCAGTACTGCAAAACCACCTCCCATTTACATAAAACTTTACAGTTTCACAAACTCAGACAGCTTTGGGGATGTCAGCAACTCTAACAAAAGGTTAGCACTAGCATTGACAGAGGGCTGCCATTTATAAAAATGTTACACTGATGTGACTTCAAATCTATTCTCTGAGAGTGAGAAAGTGAGGCCTACGGGAAAGGATGGGGAAAGCCCTGAGACTGTTACTACAATTAACCAATCATGAGGTAAAGAATCATCAGGGAAACAGGCCTCTGGGCATGACTCTTGATTTGGTTAGCTGAGCTGGAAAGACTCTCCCACTGTGGAAGGCACCCTATAATATGGGATCCTCTACTGTATAAAGGAAGGCAGGCAGCTGGGCCCAAGCACTCATCACATCTGCTTCCTGGTTATTCTGATGGGACCAGATGCTTTCTGCTCCTGCGGCCTTGACTTCCCTGCTATGATGGACTGTATCCTTGAATTCTGAGTTAAATAAACCCTTTCTCCTTTGAGTTACCCAAAGAAAAAAGAAAAGAAACTAACTCAGGCAGTGTATGTATAATGACAGATGAGATGTAAGCTACTGGGGACATATCCAGTCATCCTGACAAAAAATACTCACCATGAAGAGAAAAGAAAGAGCACATCAAAATTTCATCAAAGGGGAGAGCAGGCTGCCAACTAGGCCCACGGCCTCAGAAAGGCCTGGGCAAGCACCTACCTCATCCGGTGTATCTTTCCCATCTGGTTGTGTGGCAGCCGCTCGCCGAGCGAGATTTCCAGCGCGGATGTTGCTGAGGTTGATCTGCCTCTCCGGAGGAGGACCACCACGGGGCTGCCCACGGACAATGATGGCACACCCAGAGAGGACCTACATAGGTAAGAAAAGAGAATGGTGGGCTGAAAATACTATCACCAAAATGTAAGCTATATGCTAATGAATCCCCAACATCTAGAAAAGTACTTTGCATCCCAGAGGCCCTCAAATATATCTACAGAATGATAAAATGAACAGAATTTGGCTTTAATTTTATAAGAAAAATTACCTACAAAGAGCCTTGGGTCAGATTCAGAAATATAAGTAGGAATTAAACAAACAACAGAAAAGCCATAAAATAAACAGACTGGGATAAAAAGGCAAATGAGACATAGAGGTTAATAACCTTTGTAATTTTATCCCAGCATGCATCAACACTGTTCTTTTCAATTATTAACAAGTTACTATCTCCACGCTTTCCATCCTAGAATAAGGCAAACTATGAACACTTAAAGAAAGGGAAGCTAAAGAAAGGAACCCCACATAATCAAGGCCAGAAGCAGGGGACACCAAAGCATGTGCAACATCATATGAGATACACACAAGTCCTGCCCTCTAAAAGCCCACATACTAAAACATTTACATTCCCAACTGTGGTGGCGGCTTCTCTCCACTCCTAGCTAAGAAGCCAGAACAAAACCTATTTGCCACTGTGGAAAGGGCTCTGAAGTTCACTGGCATTAACTTTGAAATACCTGAGGGGCCGTAAAAGGAAAGATTCTAAGTGAGACGAGAAAAAAAGGCACACAGTAAAAATGACACAAGCTACTCAAACTGCCTCTGCTTCATGAGGCTACTCTGACAGAGAGCTGGGCTCACTCTGTCTGAAGGTTCTCAACTCCATGCTTCAAAACAAACAACAGCTACTGAAGCTAGTATGGAAGGCCGCAGGGTTGTCAATGGAGGGTGCTGCTCAGCTGAGATCCTTGAGACAGAAGCTCACTCTGAAAAAGTAAGGAGAAGACTCTTCCACACACCCACTAGCAGCCATTCTCCCTCGCCTCACTCAACTAATGCTTTCAATTTTAAAAATGTGTCATAAATGTACGAGTCAGAGAGTAAGAAAAGTAAAAGACTGAGTAGCCACTATCCAAGGCCTAGAACACTGCCCAAAGTGTTGGTGGTTTGAATGAAAATCTCCCATAGGCCCAAAGGGAGTGGCACTATTAGGTGTGGCCATGTTGGAGGAAGTGTGTCACTGGGGGTAAGCTTTGAAGTTTCAGAAGCTCAAGCCAGGCCCAGTGTCTCTCTGTCTTCCTGCTGCCTGCCAATCTGGATGTAGAACTTTCAGCTCCTTCTCCAGCACCATATCTGCCTGTGCACAGCCATGCTTCCCACAATGACAATAATGGACTAAACTTCTGAACCTGTAAGCCAGCCCCAATTAAATGTTTTCCTTTATAAGAGCTGTCGTGGTTGCTGGGCAGTGATGGCACATACCTTTAATTCCAGCAATGGGGAGGCAGAGGCCAGTCTGAAATACAGAATGAGTTCTAGAATAGCTAGGACTGTTACACAGAGAAACCCTGTTTCAAAAACAAACAACATGGTGCTGGAGAGATGGCTCAGTGGTTAAGAGTACTGGCTGCTCTTCTAAAGGACCTGGGTTCAATTCCCAGCACCGACATGGCAGTTCACAACTGTCTGAAACTCCAGTTACAGGGGCTCTGACACCCTCATACAGACACACATGCAGGCAAAACCCCAATGCACATTAAATGAATAAATAAATCTTGAAAAATCAACCAACCAACCAACCAACAACAACAAGAGTTGTCATAGTGTCTCTTCACAGCAAGAGAAATCCTAACTAAGACAAAAGTTGGTACCAGGAACTGGGGTACTGCTGTGATAGGCCAGACCATGCTTTTGTTTGGAGGACTATGGAACACTTTGGGACTTTAGACTAGAAAAGCAGTTGAATGCTTTAAGTAGGGCTTAACCAGCCATATTATTAGGAGCATGGAAGACAGTGGTGCTAGGGTGATTTGGACTGTGGGAGTCTGCCTCAAGAGGTTTCAGAGAATAATAATATTAGTATGTGGCCTAGATACCAATCTTGTGATATTTTGGCAAAGAATGTAGCTGCTTTCTGCCCTTGTCCAAAAAAAAAATCTATCTGAGGCTAAACTGAAGAGTTACAGATTAACAGCTTTGGCTGAGATTTCCAGACAGCCTAGTCTTGACTGCGTTGCTTGGTTATTAGTGGCCATGCTTATGCAGATCTATTATGAAAAGGAGCAAGCTGAGCAAGAAAACATACAAAATGTACAGTTTGAGAAGAAAGGGGGCACGGGGAGGGTAAAGAGCTATGTCCTGTGTTCAAGGAGATAAACAAATCAAAGAAAGGCCTGGTGCTAAATGGAATAAAGGGAGTGTAACCTCAGGGCAAGATCCCACCAGCTAAGCTTCCAACTTGTGAAAAGGGATTAAAGAAAAGCTCAGAGTCAGGTACGGTAGCATAAGCCTTTAATCCCAACACTCAGAAGGCAGAGGCAGGTGAACCTCTGAGTTGGAGGCCAGCCTGGTCCACAGAATGAGTTCCATAACAGCCAAGCTTAGGCAGTAAAGGAAACCATCAAAAACAGAAAGCAGGTAAAAATGTATTTTGGGGACCATATTCCAGCCCCAGCAAACAGCAAAACTTGGCAACTTTAGGTATGCGGTTCTGGCTTTAGAGTCAGGGATAAAAGAAAGGGATTATGGAATCTCCTTCCTCGATTAAGCCACTGAGGCCAGGCTTGTGTCAGAGTGTCCCTGGATGGAGGCCCAGAGAGGCCACTGTGTGAAGCTTGTGAAGGTTAAGTCTGCATTGCCTTGGAGACCCCAAGATGTTAGAGATGCCAGAGCCACAGGATAGTGGCCGAGGAGAGCTGCTACCAAGGAATGGAACCAGCCCAAGAAAGAGAAATGTGTTGCAGTCAACAAAGCTGAGCAGAGTTGGAGAGCTCAAGAGGGTTTGACATTAGACATGGAGACGCAGAGTTTGGAGTTCACTGCTGGTTTTTAGTCTTGCTTTGGTCAAGTATTTCCTCTTTATGGTCCCTTTCCTCCCTTTTGGAAAGGTAATGTATATCCTGTGCTATATGTTAGAAGTATATGATCTGCTTTATCATTTTGATTTTATAGGGGATTACAGTTAAGAGATTCCATGATTCTCAGAAGATACTTTGCTTTGGACTTTTACACAGTGCTGATACTGTGATACACTATTGGGACTTTTGACGTTAAACTAAATGCATTTTGCATTACGATATGGCTAAAAGCCTATGGGAGCCACGGAGTGGAATATGGTGGTTTGAATGAAAATGGCCCCATAGGCCCATAGTGAGTAGCATTATTAGGTGTGGCTTTGGTGAAGGTGTAGCTCTGTTGGAGGAAGTGTGTCACTGGAGGTAGGCTTTAAGGTTTCAGAAGCTAAAGCATGCCCAGTGTCACTCTGCCTTCCTGCTGCCTGCCAATCTGGATGTAGAACTCAGCTCCTTCTCCAGCACCATGTCTGCCTGTGCACAGCCACCTTTCCCACCATGATGATAATGGACTAAACCTCTGAACCTATAAGCCAGCCCCAATTAAATGTTTTCCTTATAAGAGTTGCGGGTGTCTCTTCACAGCAATAGAAACCCTAAGACACTCTCCATGTCCTTTCTACCCAGTCTTCTGATGCCTACCACCACTCTGACCACCATGAGAGAATCACTCCCTTGCTCTTTGCACACTTGTGTTCCATTCACCTTAAGCATCTTTAAGCAACAGAACTTCATTTTGTCTATTTGTGAGCTTTACTAGCTAAGTCTTATATACAATGACTTGTTTCTTTTACGAATTCTTTTTAGTAAAATATGTTCATGCTGGTGTGAAATACAACTCATTTTTCATGACTATGGTATTTCAATGTATAACTCTATCACAACTGATCTACCCACTCTACTACCTTTTCATGAGAATTCCATCAAGCAATATGCAGATCCTGATGCTTTTTTAAACTAGCACTCCAGTTGATATCGCCAATGCCTTAAGCACACAGACCTTGGCCTAAATCACTCCACTGTGACTACACCATAATACACAAGCAAAAACTTGTCTTCCCAATCCAGTTACAAGAAAATGCTCTTCATTTTTATCCTTTCTTCCATTTTAGACTTTACTTTTTATTCATGTGTATCTTTGTGTCTGTATGTGAATATGTGCATGTATGTGCATCAGTATCCACTGAGGCCAGAAGGCATCAATGGATTCCCTAGAGCTGGAATTACAGGCAGTTATAAGCCACCAGGAATTGAACTTGGGTCCTATGAAAGAGCAGTAATCACTCTTAACCACTGAGCCATCTCTCCAGTCCTCATTGTATAGAGGTCAGGGGTCAATATCAGTATTTTCCTCTATCACTCTCCACTTTATTTTTTGAGGCAGGGTCTCTCACAGAACCTAGAGTTTGATGACTCAGCCTGATTCCCTAGCCAACAAGTTGCAGGAATCCATCTGCCTGTCTCTACCTCCCCAACTCTGAAATTAGAGGAGCATGGCACCATGTCTGGCTTTCTTACACGGGTACTTGGGATCAAATACAGGTTCTCATTCTTGTACAGCACATGCTTTACTGACTAAGCCACCTCCCCGGCCCTCTCAATTCACTTAAGATGCTCTGTGTGTTCTTTATTATTAAGCATATTAATTCAAGACGCAGTCACCAATCCAACCTCCTGAAGGCTGACTCATCATGACAGGGACACCTATCTTCCTATTCCTCCAGCCAGAAAGGACTGACATGGGTGCAGCTTTCTTCTGAAATAGTCTCCCCAGCATTTGCCAATGGCATTGAAGAAGAGACAGGAAAACACTGCATCTGCAGGGCACTGTGGAAGAATGAAGCCTATATGTTAAGGAAGACTAGTTTCCCTCCTATTTATAAGATCTGAAATTATTCAAAATACACCATACCTTCTTGCAGTTATCTACAACTCATTTCCCAAGCATTGGTAAACTGCCTTGTTAACAATTCTTATTCAAGTCCTTCCTCAATAAAAATATTCTAAAGGGTTTCAATTATTGAAGGTCTCCTACCCAATAAAAACCAAGGGAAAAATGCTTAAAATATCTATATAAAACATGGTAAAGACCAACGTCCTATAAATCAGACTAATATTTCATATGGCATCAAGCCAGTTTTCATAATAAACAGACATTGGGTTTTTCAAAGTTAATTCATTGATTGATTGATTGATTGATTGACTGATTGACTTTCCATCAACACTTATTTAATACCAATGATGTGTGGGCCACTGTTCTAGGCAAGTTGCATATTTTAGGGGACTAGAAGACAGAAGTTTCTGCTCCTGGGGAGCTGATGCTCAAGTGCGGAGACAAACAGGAAACAACAGATGTGAGGAAAACAGCATTTATCATATTTGTAATTTCAGAAGAATAAAGATTGTGAAGAAATTGCCATGGGTAATTGATCTGCCAAAGCTCCACTGACTGATTCATGTTACAAACTTTCATGAACACAATAATTATCCTTAATTGCTAATTTATAGGGCATAGACAACAAGTCATATGGTTACCGCTTTATCCAATTAGAATAATAAAATGACATATTCTAGAAAAACAATCTCAGGACTACCTGCTACAGCAGGAAGATTGTGAAGTCAGCTGTCATAATGAGTCAGCTTGAATGAGGTTATGGATTTGACACTTCTCAGCTCTGCCTATAAAGGTTACAGAGGGATGTGGTGGGATTCAAAAGATCTGGCTTCAAGGCCAGAGTCAGACAGCCACAGAGGCTGAAACAAGGTACTGAAGAAAAAAAAAATGGAATTTCAAACTGTTCAAACCCACTTACAGGTTTACTGGGAGATTTACCTACAGCGAAACACTATATGGAGAGCCACTAAAATGTTGCCCAGCAACAGAACAGGACATTAAATCTTCACTAGGCTCTGATAAATGATTTGGTACACTTAACTCTCGAACATCCAGACCACTACCATCACAAGACAGAAAATTAGATACAAAAATATACTCTCACCAGTTACACAAACATGATCATACAGAAAACGCCTAAGTATATCAATACTGGCTAGTATTTTTCCCAGTTCAAGAGCAAAATCATCTTGGTTCAAGAAAGGTATCTTACCGGCTTTGCTTACCGGGGCATTTTTGTCTCTGGAGGTATAAGAGGCATGTGACAAGAGCAACATTGTCAATGGAAGGGCCAGTATAAAGGATTTAGAACAGGCAACTAAGGCTAGATATAAAACAGGGCCACATCACAGCCACACATTTACAACCAAGAGGTTTTGAACAAGGTGCCGAGATAATTCAATGCAGAAAGAGCAGAACTTTCAACAAAAGGTGCAGTCACGCACAGAAGGATGAAGTTTGATCTCTACTTCACACAATAAAACAAAAGAAATTCAAAAAGCATCACAGATATGAAAGCAAGTCAAACTTATAAAAGTTTAAGAACAAAACATACAGGTAAATCTGCAAAACCTTCCAGCAGATGATCATTTTTTAGATACGACACCAAAAGCACAAGCAACCAGAAAAAGAAAGAAAG
>CABHPQ010165413.1:0-27150 GCA_902168405.1 Peromyscus aztecus | reverse complement strand
AGAAAGAAAGAAAGAAAGAAAGAAAGAAAGAAAGAAAGAAAGAAAGAAAGAAAGAAAGAAAGAAAGAAGGAAAGAAAGAAAGAAAGAAAGAAAGAAGGAAACAGAACTTAATCACAATTGAAAGCATTGTTTCAATAAACACTTAGGAAGACCATGAAAACAAGTCTGGGTCAGCTCCTAGGCCCTAAATCCCAAACCTCAACATCACAAGAAATGGAAGGCAGGCAGGGAATGGGAGAGGAAGAAGAACAGAAGGTACAAAAGTTGTGAAGCATATAGCTCAGAACTGTTTAACATCCAGAAATGTCCTAAGAAACCGAATAAACACAGAACAACTGGAGAAAATAAGTTGGGAAAATTTCAGTCCATCAGGAAACAGTTTCCTGTCAACCAGAGCTGTTGCCACAACAGGAAGAATCATCTCTTGAGAACCAGAAAGTCATTCAGGGGGGCTAGAGAGATGGCTCAGTGGTTAAGAGCACTAGTTGCTCTTCCAGAGGACCCTAGTTCTATTCCCAGCACACACATGGCAGCTCACGACTATCTGTAACTCCAGTTACAAGAGGATCTTACACCCTCACACAGATATACATGCAGGCAAAACACCAGTGCACATGAAATAAAAATAAATAAAACTTAAAAGAAAGTAATTCCAACAAAGCAGGCAATCCCAGAAGAACATGAGTCGTGTGGTCCATGAGATATCCCAGAACACTTGTCAACACAACCTGCTTCTATCTTTCTTCCTGATTTTGTTCCACCCTCATTTTTATTTATTTATTTATTTATTTATTTATTTATTTATTTATTTATTTATTTATTTTGATGAAATCAAGAGGCAAGCCTAAATCAGAGGCCCCACCATTCAAAAACAACAAACCAGAAACCTTTCACGGCACTGCTGTTTCTCTGACTTGGGATATGCTCCCTCCTCAGCCACTCCACAAACAGGCTCTCAGGTTGTTAATCTCAGGATCACCAAAGAAGTCAGAAGAAGACAGCCCTCAGTCCTTTTCCTTTGCAGCTAAAGACTCCGAAAGCAGCTATAGTGACTTCAGCTGAAAACCACATGGTAACTATCAGCACACAGAAACAAGTGTTTGGAGCTTCTCTGTAGCCAGTAGAGCTGCTGTCAGAGACCAAAGCATTCAAACAGCAAGCCCCCATGAGCTGGCGGCTCCAAATCAAAGCAACATTTGTGAAACACACATATCACCATCATTCTTAAAATAAAAATGTTAAAGGCCAGTATCAGATCTAGCCCCCTGACCTTGATCTATAATCAAGAGCAAAAATAAATCTCTTCTTTTTACCTTGCCCAATCTGCAGTATTAATGATATTTGCTACTAATTATGGACTGGCTATGATAATACACTAGCTGCCTAAATCTATTACGTAGCTCAGGAAATGGCAAGGGATCAGAAATCACTTTTCTCTATCATATTTTCTGATTTATAGATGAAGAAAACGTGGTATGGTAATTTGATGCATCCCAGCATACTTTCCAATAAACCCTAAATACTACACATATGAGAACCATGAACCAATCCTGGGGACTTACAAAACTAAGTACTGGCAAGCCCCTGGACAAGTGATGATTCCCCAACAAGACAGGAACTCATGCTCCTGGAAGCCACCGAAGAGCTGTCTACAGACCTCATTCTCCAGAGTCAAGTCTTTACAACCTTCTAGTGGGTTCTATTTACTGCCAGACTGAAGAGACTAAGATCTACCAGTCAACCAGACAGAGGAACTCAGGAAGAAAAGACGAGTATATAGTAGACCCAGTGTCACTTCCAAGAAATCAATTCCAGTTGTCAACAACAAAAAAAAATTTCAGAACAATAAATAGTCATGTGGCCTGGTCAAAGGAAGAAGCAAAAGTAAATGAAGCCTAGCCACAATGGTTACATCTACAAAACAGAACACTCTCCACACATAAGGCTCAGGGAGCACTGTGGAAGAGGGGGTAAAAAGACTGAAAAGTCAAAAGATCAGGGAGCTTCCTGTGAAGACTGTGTCTCCTAGTAACATCAGAAGCTCTACTCATAAGGTCTTACCAACATGGCTGCCCAATTGTGAGCTGAACAAGTCAAACTGCACAAGGAAAGCTCAGGAGCTGAGTAAAGCTGGGAGGGGTAGCCTTCCCTAGGGAAGCACAGATCAACTGGGTATTGTGGTGATATATTGTGTACCCTACTAAAATTTGCCTGAAGATCTGAGAACAGAATAAGTCACTAGATTAAACATAGATGCCAGGCAGTGGTGGCATATACCTTTAATCCTAGCACTCGAGAGACAGAGATTCATCTAGAAGGAAGTGATGGCTGGGCGGAGAAAGGCATAATAAGACATGAGGAGACAGGAACTGAAAGCTTTTTTAGCTAAAGCCTTTTTGGCAGAAGCTTTTTCAGGCTGAGGAGTCCTAGAGGTGAGACGTAACAGTGGCTTGTTCCTTTGTCTCTCTGATCTTTCAGCATTTACCCCAATATCTGGCTCTGGGTGTTTATTAAGAAACCATTTAGCGGCCGGGCGGTGGTGGCGCACGCCTTTAATCCCAGCACTCGGGAGGCAGAGGCAGGCGGATCTCTGTGAGTTCGAGGTCAGCCTGGTCTCCCAAGCGAGTTCCAGGAAAGGCGCAAAGCTACACAGAGAAACCCTGTCTCGAAAAACCACCCTGGGTCCACAAAAAAAAAAAGAAACCATTTAGCAGTTCCAGTTACAGGATGTCCACTGACAAACAATCAGTCCTAAAAATATACATATAAGTAGCATTATATAGATTCAGTAGGTTATATTTAGGAACATACACACACATATACACGCATGTAATAACAATTGATGGAAAAAGGGCAATAATTTTGAAAGAGAGCAGGGGAAGGTATATGGGAGGACTTGAAGGGAGAAAAGGGAAGGGGGAAATGTTGTAATTAAAATACAATCTCAAAAACAAACAAGTAAAAAAAGCAAATGAACTCCAGATCCTAAGGATATGACTATAGGCATGACTTTGAACCCTCTACCAAATGATCAGGTTCAGGTACTCTGCCTTAAAGGTACAGAAAGTACTACAGTGATCAGGACTCTTCAATGCTCTGAGTGTGGAAAAAAAAAAAAAGAATTTCCGTAAGTGTTATAATATAGAGAAATAAAGTGCAAAGAAAGATAAGAACATCACACCAAAGTATGCAGTAAAGATTAAGAAAAGAATATTACCTTCCTGAACAATGAGAGAATATAGTTGGCAGTATATGTCTACAGGATCCACATACACTGCGATTGAGGGAACACAGTCTAGTGATGCTCAGAACTCTTACATTTAATATTCTGATAGGAAAAAGGAATCCAACACAGACTATCAGCAAGAACTGAAAGTGCTCTGGTAAGAAGCATGTTCATGTGAGCAGTGAAAATGAAGGTTTGTTGTTTTTAAACAGTCAATAAAGCACAGAAGAGAGAGTTTTTTTAAGTACTTTATTTCAGTTACACACAAACAGTAAAGGCACAACTTGGAGGGGAAAAAAATAAAACCAGTTGAAACCTTCCAAGCAATTTAAAAAGAAATGCTGGGAAACTTTCAAAAAAAGAAAAGCCTAGAAACAAAGCTTTCTTTCTACCAAAAGAAATGGAAGATCCAGTTTTCTACCAGGATTCTGCAGTTTTAAGGGTGACCATTTCCATTGCCAAATCACCAGTGCTACCAATGGGTTTAAAAACAACAACAAAAAAAAAAAAAAAAAAAAAAAAAAAAAAAAAAAAAAAAACCCAAAACCTCACTGATGGCATAGCTCATCCTCTGCATGGACCAGACTCTAGTTTCAATCCTCAGTACCAAGAAAAAAAGCAAACAAAACAAGTATGGGGGGATGGGGAGGGGATATCACACGTGTGTACGTGTGTGTGTGTGTGTGTGTGTGTGTGTGTGTGTGTGTGTGTTTAAAAACCCTAAATCTCCCTTATCTTCACTAGCTGGCCAGTCCCTGGTGACTGATTACCCACCAGCATGCTGACAGGTCACTGGAAGCTGAGGAACCAACTATTAAGAGCAAGAAATTGATCATGTATGGAGACGGGATAACAAGTCAGGTTTGCACTGGTGGAGAAGGAAGTTACACACACACAGGCTGGAAGAACACACAGTCGGGATTAGAAACAAAAGATGGACAGACATCCATGTCACACATGTATTTCCTACTTCCATCTACTACGAGGGCATGACAACCTGATGTCCAGATTCTGCTTTCTAAAAACTTCTCTGCTAAAAACAGCAAAAACTCCTTGAGAAACTGCTGATTCTAGGTTTGGGTCAGTAAAAGGTCAGTCTCAGCCAGGAATGTGTAGCTATGACCAAAAGTTTAAAAGGACAATGGTAACATCCTTTATCATTTCGATAAAGTAGTCTTGCTTAAGAGTACTGCCATGGGCCAAAATTGGTGCAACTTGAAAATCAAAATAATAGGGGCTGAAAGAGATGGCTCAGTGGCTGACAGCATTCACTCCAGAGGACTCAGAAGTCAATTCTCAGCACCCACACGACAGCTCACAACTATCTGGAACTCCAGTTCCAGAGGATCCAATACCCTCACATATACATACATGCAGGCAAAACACCAATGCACATGAAATAAAAGTAAATAAACCATAAAAGGAAAATGGATCTTAAAAAAAAAAAAAAAAGAAAATCACAATAACAGTAAAAGACCAACTCACTGGACAAATAAATGAATGAACAGTTGCAGAACAGAGTTCTGGGGTCAAACTACTAACTGTAGGGTCAATGGTAAGCTCAGGAATTTGTTATTTGTCAATAACCACAGTGATAACACACTCAAGCAAAAATTCTGAAAGTGGAGCACCAGAATCCCCAAATCAACACAGGTCATTTGGCCACTGCTCTTGCTTAGCCATCATAACAGATAGGAAAACCCAACTGCTGAAAACACATAGACCTTGGTTGTAGGACATAGAGAAATCAATCTGGAACTGACCTAAGAACTTCCTCCCTGAGAGCCAGCTTTCATAATGCCAACAGGTGCTATGCAGGCTACTAAGAGAAAAAAGTCATCAATGGTATTCACCCAGTGGTGACTCCTAGCAAGATGTAACCAATGGTACAATAATGGCATGAAGGCTATGGGGCTAACTAACCCCTTTAATTACATTACATTTGGTTAAATCTGAGGTTTGCTCCATAGGAGGGAATTTATGCCAGTCAAATTTCCATGGCTATAGAGATCACAGGTTCTATGGAGAAACCTATTCCTGTTGTTTTACTAAACGTATATGTTGTCAAACTGCCTGTTAAATATTTACATTTTTATACATAGAATGGTGATGTTCCCAACCTTGGCCAAATTAGCTTCTTTCTTTCTGAAGTTAATGCAGAGAATCACAAATAGTCAAAGTGCTGAGAACAAGCTACTACTGGGTGCTCACCTATAAATGGGACATCTGTATCAACCCTACAAGGTCCAGAGGACATCAGGAAAGAGGAAGGAGGAAAAACTGTAAGAGCCAGAGGACAGGCGATTAGTGATGTAAAATGCTGTAAATGCTCTTTTATGGCTGTAGCTCTCATACACCAACTGCAGCGAGGTCACCTGCCTAAGACCTGCACAAGAACAAGCCAACAAGATCAGTCAATATTCTAGTCAACAACACTAACTGGACTCCAGGGGTCACAAAGAAATTTAAAAAAAATGAAGGTGGAGAGGATGTGGTGGGAGCTGTCTTAGGGCAGGGAATGAGAGAGTTTGGGGTGGATATGATCAAGATACATTGTGTACATATATGAAATTATCAAAGAATAAATAAAAGATATTTGTAAAATAGACAAAATTAAAAAATCAAGGTGCTAAACACACAAACATTCCAACAGAGGCTGTTCTGGAATCTTAGTGGTAAAGTACACATCCTTAGAACCAGACCTCACAGGTAGTGGAACTGCTCACCTTGTTAGCCACTGCTCTTGATCTCACTTTTTGGGCACACACATCTTCTAGACACGGAGTACTACCTACAGTGCCGTTCCTAGACACCGAGTACTAACTAGAGTGTCCTTCCATGTCCCAGCTCCTTAACCGTGATCCACTCACTGCTTCTTCTTCCAAATAAAATAAAGATTTGTTTTGTTTTGTTTTGTTTGTTTGTTTGTTTTGGAGACAGGGTTTCTCTGTGTAGCTTTGCGCCTTTCCTGGAACTCACTCTGTAGACCAAGGTGGCCTCGAACTCACAGAGATCCGTCTGGTTCTGCCTCCCAGGTGCTGGGATTAAGGGCGTGCACCACAGCCGCCCAGCAAAATAAAGATGTTTTAAACTCAGAAAATTCAAACCTTCCTCACTATACTGCTCAGTATTATGGCCCCAAAGACGACCTGTGTTCCAAGAAGACCCCCCCTTTTCTTCCCAAGCCAGTCATCTACTGGGTGTTCTCTTAAATACATAACATAGAATGGGGCTGCATATTTTTAAAGTCAGACCTCACTATTAATATCACAAGTTTTAGAAAAAACTCATCAAATTTAGAATTACAGTAATTAAGAGCTTTTTGTTAAAGAAAAATCAAGAATAGTCTTTAGATTTTTGGTTTAAGTGAAAACCTGCAATCTTGGTACAATCCTTAATCCTGAAAGTTGGCCCTCTGTATTATCAGGAAGAGATCAGATCAGCAAGGACAGGGCCTGTGGTGGTTTGAATGATAGATGTCGCATCGTCTCAGGCATTTGAATGTTTGGTCCTAGTTGGCAGCGCTGTTTGGGCAGGTTTGGGAGGCATGTCCTTACTGGATAAGTGTGTAACTGGGGGCAGGCTTTGAAAGTTTCTCAATCCCTGTTTCCTGCTTGTGCTTGCCAGTCAAGATGTGAGCTTGCTCCTCCTGCTGCCGTATCTGCTGCTTCCTAGCCATAATGGACTCTTGTCCCTCTGGAACTGTAAGTCTAAATAAACTCCTGTCTACAATTTTACTGACCATGACATTTTATCACAGCAATAAAAAAAAATGGACTAATACAAGGCCTGAGCCAAATGTGATTGTGATATCTATTGCTTAGGGGACTAGGGCAGATGACCTCTAATCTAAACATTTGGGGAAATGCAGGGGAGTTCACTAATAATTTACTACATAACTAGATTTTCTTTTTCCCAAGGTTTCCTACTGCTGTCCCTGTGCTTTAGCTGTTGTCTGCAGTGTGTACTGTGTAAAGCACAGGGCTAAGGCAACAAGAGTCTTTCCAAGTGGAGGAACCAGCAGAGACTATTACAAAACCAGCCAGACTGCAAGCACTTAACAACTTGGTTATATGACTTCGACCAACCATCGCCATGGAAAGAAGGGAAGGAAAAATGACTGCTGAACCCCATCACCTTTCAAGAGATGCTAGAGAGCAAGTGAGCAAGGTGATGGTGCTCAGAAAGCCTCTGCAGATTACAGACCGGCGACATTGCAAAGTTCACCAGAAACACAGCTCCTCATGCTGCACCAGACCTATGTATGAATCAGAATCTGCATCCAATGGGCTCCCCAGGGGACTGCATAATAATGACGTTCGAGGTGTGCTGTCCATTAACTCCCACCCTAAATGTCTGGCTTGGTAATTCTCCAGCAAACAGAGCTTAAACTGTTTTCTCAGCGATGCCTTCCCAATGCACAGAAGTCTCAAGCTCTGCACTCCTCACTCACAGAACTGAAGACAATATGGATCAGTCTGTAACTGCTAGCATTGGTCTTCCTCTGGGCTGTGAGGTCTGTGGGTGCAAATGACCATGTCTACCTTGTTCACCAAGGTAGGCCCAGGGCACAGAACATGACCAAAGACTAAGCTTTTTTGCTGTTGTTAATCTTACAGCCAGTACTGGATTCTAGAAAGTGAGAACAAAAACCATTAACACACGCTTGTCCTTAAACAGTTCGTAAGCTTACAGGATTTCTGCAGAAGCCAACAAGAACCTAAGGACGGTAACACTCACTCCCACTCCTCTATCAAATGTTCTCCAAGGTCCCCACTCCTTACCATGACTGGCAGGTAATCTAAGCATCTAGTTGTCCTTTCCTGGTTCCTCCACCCCAGGGGTCCCCTGGCTCAGCCCTCTCCCTCTGCCTCTAACAACTCCAACTTCCCTGAGCATCACTTGACTCTCCCCCAGGAAGTTCATGTTATTTTTGGCACTGTTCTCTCCAGCTGCTTCCTTCAGTGCTCTCATCAGATGTCGAATTTCCCTTGTTACCTCCTTCAAGAGTGTCGTGGCTAACTCATTTCTAACCACTCAATTGATTTATTTCCTGTGAGCTGTCAAGTCTACTCTATTTTCAACAGAAACCACTCAAATCTATATCCCTGACCACTTTGGAGAATCTCCTAATTAACTGTTCAATATTCAATTGTCTGCCCACTTTCGTCAGTCACTTCCCATATCCCCAGAAGGGATAGTTGGTGTCTGAGCAAATGCTATCATCTCTTCTCTAATTATCTTCCCCATGATTTTTGTATTTGTTCTTGATTAGTAGACAAGAGTCTCTCAGATTTACAACCCAAAGCCTGTATCCAAACACCATGGTAATAAATGTATACCTAAATGCCTAAGCTGACAGCAAAAAAGAGTAATAGTCTTTACTTTTCAACTCACTGAGAAACATAAAGGAATGGGCACAGAACACAACAGATGGGGGATTCGCAGAGGAAAAGGAACAATCAAGTTTAGGCCACCATCAATCAAGCTGGATCAGTCTTCCATAAACTCAAACACCAATCCCACCTTTCCACACTTAGACTGAAGTTGCAGAAGCGAGCCTATTTTATATAATGGAATACAATGCAGACTCTTAGTTTTTTTGTTGTCATTTTGCTTTGTTTTTAAGATTTATTATTTTTTTTAAAGATTTGTTTATTTTTTTTATGTACAGCATGTATGCCTGCAGGCCAGAAGAGAGCACCAGATCTCATTACAGATGGTTGTGAGCCACCATGTGGTTGCTGGGAATTGAACTCAGGACCTCTGGAAGATGAGTCAGTGCTCTTAACCTCCGAGCCATCTTTCCAGCCCAAGATTTATTCTTCTTTTATGTATACGAGTGTTTTGCCTGGATGCATGCACCATATGCATGCTTGGTGCCCTTGGAGACCAAAAGAGGGTGACAGATTCCCTGGAACAGGAGTTACAGACAATTGTTAGCCATCATGCATGTGCTTATAATCGAACCCAGTGCTCTTAATCACTGGGCAATCTCTCTAGCTGAGTTTACTTAGAATAGAACCTTATCATTTGCCTCAGGATGTGGCCAGATACCATGAAAGACAAAATGAATAAAGTTTACAACTTTCAACCCCACCCACCAACCTAAGGGAATGGTGCTAATGACTAAAATCTATGAATGAATGAATATATACATATGCATACATACATAAAGTGGCTGGAAACATAACTCAGGTGGTAGGCCCTGTGTCTGATCAGTAAGTGTGGTTGGACGCACCTGTAATCCCAGCATTTGGGCTCAATGTTATCCTTGGCTAGCCTGGGCTACATGAGACTCTACCTTAAAAATGTTAGTAGATTGTGTTTACTGTGCAAGCATGAGGAGCACAGTTTAGATCCCAACACTAATGTAAAAATCTGATAAAGAAGACTGGAGAGATGATGGCTCAGTGGTTAGGTGCACTGGCTGCTCTTCGATTAGACCTGTGTTAAAATTCCCAGCATCCACATGGCAGCTCACAAACACATCTGTGTAATTCCAGTCCCAAGGAATCGGATGCTCTCTTCTTACCCAAGGGCACCAGGCAAGTATATGGTGCACAAACATGCATGTAGGCAAAACATCCATACACATAAAATAAATAGTTAAAAATAAACAGATAAAAAAACAAAAAGCCAGGAATAGCAGCTCCACAAACCCAGATTCCAGGGCTCTCTAGCTACCCATTCTAGCTGAAAAATGATCAAGTTCAGTAAGAGATTCTGTCTCAAAATATAAGATGACAAATGATAGAGGGAGATTCTAGATAGGGGCATCAGGCACCTACTAGAGCATGTGCACATATATGCACATACATACAGGAGGCCAAAATTTGAGACAAGGTCTTGCTATGCTTCCCAAGCTGGTCTCCAACTCCTGGGCTTAAGTAATCCTCCAGCCTCAGCCTCCTTAGTAGCTGAGACTTACAAGCTTGTGCCACCAGATCCATGTGCTCTAAAACCCTTGACTAAGATCTGATGAGCTTCCAGGCTGCTGAACAGAGAGAGGTGCTGAGCAAGCGGCACGTCCTGAGAGAGCATGAGGCTCTCTCTATGCATCCCCACCTGCTCACACTGCCTTATCCATCTCCTCACCTGGATGTGCATCTGTGCCCACCCTAGAAGTATCTTTAATAAACCAGCAAATGTTTCTCTAGACTGTGAGATGTCTTAGCAAATTACTGAAAGGGAGGAGGACACTGGTTTGTAGTTGGTTGGGGCATGTGAGTTACAACCTAGAACTTGTGATTGAAGAGTTTCTGTTGTGAAAATGGGTATTGTGGGACCTGACACTATCTTCAGGTAAATAATGTCAGAAGTGAATAAGACATCCACTTGGCAACTTGA
This sequence comes from Peromyscus aztecus, assembly GCA_902168405.1. Classification (NCBI taxonomy): domain Eukaryota; kingdom Metazoa; phylum Chordata; class Mammalia; order Rodentia; family Cricetidae; genus Peromyscus; species Peromyscus aztecus. Next base: position 16,574 of record CABHPQ010165413.1, on the reverse strand, counting down.
GGGAGGTGGGGCTGTGTGGGAAATAACCCACACATCTATCACAATAAGGTTCTGTGTTGACTCTAAGAGCAGACAGAGGAAAGTGGGGCTATCTTCCCTTTCCAAGTACTTTTTAGAACACAGCTTCAGCCTGCATTGTGCATCTTGAGTAACAGATCAAGGATTTTCCTCACATATATTCTGTCTATATGTCCAAGGTGATTCAAAACTGGGCACACATGTGTAGCAAAAGTGGAAGATTTACTTCTTGTCAAATTATGCACTATCACTGCACAAACAGGAAGCGGTTCTCCAAAGACCATGGTCACCTTTGTAAATCCACAGAAAGTGCTCCTGTTGGGCAAAGAAACTTGAAGGCAGTAATGGTGAGAAGGGCAGAAAAATCTGGAATACCACTCCAGGACTCCTCAGTTAACTGAGCCTCTATATCCAGCCCATTTTTTTTTTTTCCCCTCAAGACAGGGTTTCTCCATGTAACAGTCCCTGACTGTCCTGGAACTTGCTTTGTAGACCAGGCTGGCCTCAAACTCACAGAGATCCGCCTGCCTCTGTCTCCCAAGTGCTGGGATTAAAAGCCTGGCTCCAGTCCACTTTCTTAAACTCCCCCAATTCAAGGGCCCAGATCCAGACAGAAGTACAGTAGCCAAATCCCAATCCAGGGCAGGAGAGGGAAAAGCTGCTGTGTTCCTAGCCATGCCAGGCATCTCTTAATTTCTCAGTCACAGCACTGCTTTCATCCTGTCCCTGAGCAAAGTGTACTGCACCCAACACCTGACCACCATCAAACGACAGAAGGGGTTAGAAGACCTTTGTACCACACACAGCCAAATGAACCAGAGAGAGATACTGGAATCTGGTAAAGAAATGGAAGTCCATGCATGGACTCTTCTTCTTTGTTTCTGTAAAGGTATGTGCACTTTTCTTAAAACACACAGGTAGGCGGATCTCTGTGAGTTCGAGGCCAGCCTGGGCTACAGAGTGAGTTCCAGGAAAGGTGCAAAGCTACACAGAGAAACCCTGTCTCGAAAACAAACAAACAAACAAACAGCAATAAAAGACACTAGATTATTCACACATTATTCAGTGAATCACCTCTGAAGAACACCAAATGCTTATTTTTGCTTTATGTACAGGGTACAATGAGGGAAGAAGTATGTTACCTACATATTAAGTTCTCGAAAACAAACAAACAAACAAACAAACAAACAGCAATAAAAGACAATAGATTATTCACACATTATTCAGTGAATCACCTCTGAAGAACACCAAATGCTTATTTTTGCTTTATGTACAGGGTACAATGAGGGAAGAAGTATGTTACCTACAAGTATTAAGTTCTGCTAACTTAATTTCCAGGTTATTTGGAAACATTCCCTATTTGAAATGCTGACTGTCAATATTAGATCTCAAAATAAAATACAAATCTCAAACCTACCACAGACTTGTCAGTCTTTTACTGATGAATTAGCACATCATTCAGGACTCTTCTTATCCTTAAAGTCCTGGGCAAAGTGTCAGAAAGGAATAAAAATGCAAGTCCCTCACCATTTAACTGTTCCTGGCTTCCCCCACAGACATGCTGCTACTCCATTTTCAAAAGAACTCCTAAGAATTCAATTAAAATTCTTATTCCTCTACCCAGAGCTGGAAGGCCTATGACTAATACAAGGGCAAAGGAGCCTTAACCACGGGCTGACCTGTGCCCTAGAGAGAGCCCACGGGAGGTCTGGAGAGATTCTACAGCTCTCACCAGAGAGGTGTTTAACAAAGTAACTTAGCTTTTAAGTAATAGGAGCAGCCCCTGGCCTCTGGGATATAAAAGGGCTGACGTGCCAAGAGCAATAATACAAGTAATTATTGCATACAGAATAACAGATCCCAGTGGGAACCTAGCACTCAGGTAGGTTCTGGTCTCTACCTTGCAATATACATAGAGGAATAGCATATACTATTTTTCTCATTAAGGCCTAGGACAGTCCCCTAATGGGTAAAAAGATAAATTTTACTTGACACAATGATTATGTTTTGGGTTGTTGCCCAAATAAAAATGTTTCAGGTATTAAGGCTACAAGACAATGAAGTCCTTGGGACAGAATTCATGAGGCTGACACTCACTGACATCACAGGAGTGTATTTCAGGAACTGAAGCAAAAGCTTTGAAGGCCCTTTGCTCTCTTTTCTCTAGTACAAACGTCCACCCTCAGTCCTGCTCACCTCTGAGGATTCCCGCCTGTACCTCACCAGTTCACCTGCCCCTGCCTCTGTCAAATGTCTGTCCTTTACACCATATTCTCTGGAAAGACATCTTAAAACCAACCACAACTAAGACGTGACTTTTCCAACCCATCTGACTTCTAAGAAAGCACGAACATTTAAATTCACAGGTTCCTCTTTCCACTACAAGCAAAGCTGCTTCTCTCCAGTTAGCAGCAACCACATGAGGCCAACAGCAAAACCTCCCAGTCCAAAGCTTTGGCCCAAATCACACAGAGCCCTGGGTGTCAAGTCTAGACTACTGGTCTCCCACAAAGGACTCTCAGCCACACAACCCCCTTTCTATCATGCCATCCCAGGGGGACTCAGAGCCCAGCTACACTGCTGATGCTGCTCTCTGGGAGCTACACCATCACATCCTCTCCTGTACTTGTTCTCCTGAGCTGACCCTCATCACTCAGATCAGGCTAACAGGCTGCTGCTAATAACTATGTCAAGACGCCGGGCGTTGGTGGCGCACGCCTTTAATCCCAGCACTTGGGAAGCAGAGCCAGGCGGATCTCTGTGAGTTCGAGGCCAGCCTGGGCTACCAAGTGAGCTCCAGGAGAGGCACAAAGCTACACAGAGAAACCCTGTCTTGAAAAACCAAAAAAAAAAAAAAAAAAAAAAAAAAAACTATGTCAAGACAACAGGGATGAAGCCTGGTAGTCTTGGGTAGACTGTGATGGAAACTACGCTGTCTTTAAGTGGTTCTGAAGTCAGGTACCATCTATGTGCAGAATACATTTCTGCTGACTGAATACATTTCTCATCCCTCGAGTTGGAAACAAAAACCAGGAATCCCCAACTAAATCTGAATTCTTTAGCTCTCGCTTAAAACAAAGGAAATATTAAATGTTTCAGACTATAGAGGAAATTGTGTTCTGAAATATCCCAACTTCACTTCTGGCAAGTGGTTTTCGTGGGCATGAGGGGCACATGGGACAAGAGCCCAGGAGAGAAAATCTCCGCCTGCTGTATCTTAGCCTGCCCACTGCACCCATGCCACCAGCTCCTAGCATCGGTACACACACTGCACATTTCCTTACCTCAAGGTGCCTCATCTCTCCTACAAGCAGTTCAGCAAATAGCATGTCTGAACTCAAGTCACACATGTGCCTGTCACCACTATGACAGGGACCCTAGAATTTTAACATTCACAGACCAGTAATGTCTCCCTGAGCTCCAAAACTGAAGAACAAGCCAGGCATGGTGGCATACTCCTACCTCAGCACTCTGAAGGCTAAGGCAGGAAGATCACCAGTTTGGGGCCAGCCTGGGCTACAGGACAAGATACTATTTCAATGTCATAATACATACAAGAATGATCAGATAACATGATCCTTCACTTAAAAGACTCTAATGGCTCCACTGGAAACTCTGACATTTAACAAGCACTTTCATAGAGCTGCTGAATATAAAATCAACATACAAAAATCAGCAGCTTTCCATTCGGAGTACGTGTGACTTCTGTTGTTTAGTTTGTGTATCTGTTTTGAGACAGGATCTCATAGATCCCAGGCCTGCCTGAAACTCAAATGTGTCCAAGGACGACCTTGTATTTCCAGTCCTCCTATCTCCACTTCCGAAGTGCTGGCATTAGGGGCGCGTGGTATCACACCCAATTTATGGGGTACTGGGGCTCAACCCACAACTTCCCACGTTAAATAAACTCTCTATCAACTGAGCTACAAACTCAGCTTTTCTCCCAATAACAAACTTGCTGATAAAGAAATCAGGAAAACCAGGCGGTAGTGGTGCACACCTTTAAACCCAGCACTCGGGAGGCAGAGGCAGGCGGATCTCTGTGAGTTCAAGGCCAGCCTGGTCTACAGAGTGAGTTCCAGGACAGCCAAGGCTACAAAGAGAAACCCTGTCTCGAAAAACCAAAAAGAAATGAGGAAAAATTAATCTCATTCACAATAGCTTCCCAAAAAGGCGAAAGAAAGGTGAGCACCCCACCCAGCATCATCTCAGAGCTGAGATGGAGGTGTTTCTCATGGCTTGGCAGACTACCACCTTCACCAGTACCTAGAAGCTGAGTATCATGTCCACACAACACACGGATGAGGGCATCTTCAGGGGCCACCTGACGCTCTGCAAGGACTTCTGGCTCCTCGATGACAGAGGTGGCTTCCGCAGACAGCATGGCCACAGGCTTTAGGTGCAGTACATGAGAAAATAATGCTTTAAGGTCCCCAGCACTGAGCCTTCTTCAGCCTCTCAAGCTTCCTAAAGTGATGAAGCCTCAGGACTCTGGGGGTAGTGCCAAAGACTAGGCTTATGCAGTGAGACCCTCAGGACTACCTCTAGAGGCCTGTTCTCCCCCATAGAGGATATCCGAGTGTCTTCCAGGCTGCTGCCTCTTTCTCTGTACCCTCCTTCTCAACTGCAGGCATCTGCCTCCCCTTCCCCCAGGAAAGGTTCTGTTTCCCATACTTCTCTTCAGACTCTTACTTCCTAGGCTGTATGTCTGGCTGGACAGCTGAGAACTTGGCCTAGCCTGCCCTTCAAAGACAGACAGCATGAGACCTTGGCTACCCTCAGGGTCAAGCCATTCCTACTAGCCAGCCACAAGGAGAGGAAATGACTAAAAATCCTAGACCAGCCAGTCAGTCAAGCAAGTCACAAAATACCACCCCAACTTCCTGCCCAACCCCACCCCCAACACACACACACACACACACACACTCTCACAAGCCCACACTCACAGACAGGGGCCATTTGTTGAAGGCCAAAGGCCAAAAACAGAAGTAGGCAGGAGCCAGTATCATTGCTGGGTTTGTGAAGCCTCCACTACCCATCCCACCCCCACCCCCGCAACCAAATCTCATACAGCTTTTTGGGGACTTGTGGTCAGAGGCAAAGACAGGTCTTCTGCATTTACAAGCCTTGTCACACCTAAAATAAAGTCTACAGATGCAAAGGGGACAAAATACTAAATGATAAACTCCATCAAGGAAGTAAAAGAACTTCACAAAAAAAAACTTTAAAAGACCAAAACTGAAATGGAAGAAACATCTATCATATTCCTGAACTGGGAGATTATTATGAAAATAGCTGTATTAACTGACAAATCTACAGATTTAACTCAATCCCTACCCAAAATCAACTATGTTCTTCAAAGAATTAGAAAAGGCAATCCTAAAGGTCACATGGACACACACAAGACTTCCAACACCAGAGCGAGCCTGACACCAATGCTGGGAGTGCCACCACAACACCTGACCTCATATTATACTGGAATGCCAGAAGAGCTGGGAGGTAGTGTCACAAACAGTCACAGAGACCAGTGGAATGCAGGACACCGAAATAAACCCTTACAGTTACAGCCATCTAATTTTCTACAACACTGTCAAAGACATTTTAGAAACAAAAACTCTTCCACTCCTGTTGCTAGGAAAACTAGATGCCCATGTGCAGAAGAATGATACTAGAGCCATACCTGCCATGGTGTACAAAAGTCACTCAGAGTAAGTCCTGAAACTTTGAAACTACTAGATAAGCGATAATATATTCAGTCAAGTTCTTCCTGAAAACTCTAGTAGCACAGAAAATAATCCCCAAAGACGGTAAGACTACATGAAATTGAAAAGCTTCTCCACAACAGAAGAAATAATCACCAGAGTGAATAGACAGCCAACAAAACAGAGAGGGAACGTTCCTTGCCAACTATGCATACCTGGGGATTAATGTCTAAGATGTATAAACCACAAAAGCAAACACCAAACCAGACATGGAGGCTACAAAGTGAGTTCAAAGCCAACCTGGGTCTGGGCCTGGGCCACATCAGACCCTGCCTCCAAAACACACATACAAATAATCAACCAATCAATGCGTAAGCTAATAAAGAGACACTTTTCAAAAGAAGAAATACAAGTAGTCAGTAATTATTTGGAAGTGTTCCATATTCTTAGCCATCAGGGAAATGAAAATTAAAAACTGCTTTGAGATTCCATCTCACTTACAACCATGTCTGGAGGCAGCAGCCTGCAATCCCAGCACTTGCATGGTGGAAACACAGATCTTGAGTTCAAGGTCAACCTCAGCTACATCAAGCCCGGGCTCAAAAAGGAGTAGGGAATTCTGGAGAGATGGCTCAGTAATTAAGAGTGCTTGCTTACTCCTGCAAAGGAGTTTAGTTTCAGCACCCACATCAGAGGTTCCAGGGATATCTGACACCCTCTTCTGGCCTCTGGGACACCAGCACACACATGCACAGACACACATATCTCATAAATGAAAATAAAATAAATCCTTTTTCTTTTCAAAGAAAACTTAAGAAAATAAAAAACAAGAAACGATGGCAAGTATATTACCTTATCCACACCTGGTGGGACAGTTGTGCAGCCATCATGGAAACCAGCACAGAGGTCCCTCAAAGCACCATATGACCCAGATACCCTACTCTTGATTACATGCCCAAATGACTCTAGGTCAACACACCACACAAACACTGGCACATTCCCATTTATTGTTGCACTATTCTAAGAAATGGAGCCAGCTTACCTATACATTCATAGATGAATGGCTAAGGAAAATGTGGATTATATACACAGAATTTTATTCAGCCATTAAAAAATAAAATAAAATCATGACATCTGGAGGAGGTGGATGGAACTAGAAATTATGTTAAGCAAAACAAGTCAGACTCAGAAAGACAAATACTGAATGTTTTCTCTCATATTCTCTGTGTGTGTGTGTGTGTGTGTGTGTGTGTGTGTGTGTAAGGGAGTGAGAGAGAGAAATGACACTGAGAAGAGGACCATGAGAGCAGAGGGAGAGAGCTGACGAGAGGTAGATGTGGGAAAGAGGGTGATGGAATACCTGTGATGAAGCAAAAGTGGAGACTTTGGAGAAGAGAAGGGATCAAAGGCGGGGAAGTGGATCGTATTAGAGTGGGGAGCGGGTGAGCATCATAAAACACAGTGAAGTATACTGCCACTCTGTGAAAATGCCATAGTAAGGCATTACCTTGCATGCTAAATTTCAAAATTAATTTTAGGAAGGTAGCTCAGTGGTTAAGAGTGCTTCACGGGGCTGGAGAGACACCTCAGCAGTTAAGAGCACTGGCTGCTCTTCCAGAGGACCCAGGCTTGATTCCCAGCACCCACATGATGGCTAACAATGGTCTGTAGCTCCAGTTCCAGGGAATCGGTCCCCCTCTTCTGGGCATTTGCATGTACATGGTGCACAGACATACATGTAAAACATTCACACACATAAAATAATAAAATAAAAAAATGTCTTTAAGTGCTTCCTGCTCCTCCAGGGGACCAAGTTTGGTTCCCAGCACCCACCCCAGGGCGCTCTAGCTCAAGGAGACCTCACACTCTTCTATACGCCACAGGCTCTCCCTGTTGATGTTGCTACGCCTACCACAATTATCACACTAAGAATAAAAAAAACAAAAAACCACCTGTTTTTCTTGTGGATTCACACTAACACTTCTGATACCAAATTGTGGGAGGGGGTCCCCACAACAACAATTCTCCAATTCTTTGCAGACACTCTTTGGGTTGCCCTGCCTTTCAGTCCTGACGTGACTACTTGGACCTACTATCAAATCCCAAAAGTTAAGGGAGTGGTCCTACAAGTTTACCTGACTTCAGAAGTTTCTTCTGCCTCAGTTTCTCTTCTAATTGACCTGTCAGGCACTGGAGTTCTCACAATCCTCTTCTCAGGGTTATTAACTTTTAAAAAAAACTTGAAACCTCTTCTGCTTACTTGATTACTGGATTTTAACAAAGTGAATCAGCTTGGAACAGCCAGATGGAGAAATGCATAGAGTAAGGCATGAGGGAAGGGTGTGGTTTCCACGCCACTCAACCAACACCTTCCATGTGTTCGCCAACTCTCAAGTCGTCAACGCCCTATGTCACTTAGGGGAGGAAAGGGGGGTTGCATTATGCGGGCATAAGAGACCTGGGACTCTGGGGAGGTGGCAGACTGCTTGTCCAGCATGCACGAAGTCCAGGGTTTGATCCCCAGCACTACCTAAATCAGGAGTGGTAGAGGCGAAAGACCCAAAACTCAAAGTTATCATCAGTACAGCCCCGTTTTTTTGTTGTTGTTGTTGTTTTTCCTTTTTTGGTTTCTCCAGACAGGGTTTCTCTGTGTAGTTTTGGTGCCTGTCCTGGATCTCACTCTGTAGACCAGGCTGGCCTTGAACTCAGAGATCCACCTGCCTCTGCCTCCTGAGTGCTGGGATCAAAGGCGTGTGCCACTGCTGCCCAACTAGCCTGGGATTTAAGATATCCTCTGAAAGGGCTTGAGGGAGGAAAAACAGAGAGAGAGAGAGAGAGAGAGAGAGAAGGGGGGAGGGAGGAGAGGAGAGGAGAGGGAAAGAAACTTCCAGATCCCAAGACCAGAAAGTGGGAACTCAAAGTCCTCATATTTGTAAATGATACTAAAGACTTCTATAGCAATAATGTGCCAGGATACGGGTGCCAAGTGATAGGAAGATCTCGGTAATCTATGCAAATACAAGGAAAAGTGGCAGATAAGTGCTAAAAGGAGCATATGGTAGTCAGGCACAAAAGAACTTCTCAGCTGTCAGTGATGACCTAGGACTAGGCTCTGACAGTCACTGTAAATGGACCCTGGTGACAGCCCAATACTGAACTGATTAAAAGTAATGCAGCATCCTGGGAGCTATTAAAACAAATGCCAAAAGAGAATTCACTATCTTCCCTCATAAAATTCTGGTATACTCAACCCCACAAGTGTACTTATCTATGTGTCCTGACCCTTGAACTACATAAAATAGTTTTGGAGTAAAGCAAATCAGTGGCTCCCAAATGCCAGTCCCAGTTCCAAACTGAACCTCTCAGAATCATACAGAAGGGGCTTTTCTAGACACAGATTCCTAGGCTTCCCCAGATGCTAATTCAGTGCCTCTCCAAGGTAGTCCCCACACAAGGACCGGCTTAAAAAGCCATGGGGATCCTTTTTCTAGCCTGAGATCTTCTCCTGAAAGGACTTAAGAAGGTTTTTCTATTTAAAAACAAAAACTGAAGTCTAGTAAGGTGGCACCTACCTATAACCCAAACTGAGGCAAGATTATGAGTTTCAGGCCAGACTGGACAACACAATGAGAACAAACAAACAAACAAACACAGCAAGACTAAATAAACAAACTGAAAAGAAAAACAAGAGAGAAGTACCAAGAATTGACAGATGAAGGTGGGTTGGGAATGGAGCTCAAGGTAGGCATGCCTGGCCAGCATGCACGACTCTAGGTTCAATCCCAAGCATAAGAAAAATAGATAAAGATAATTCCTATACATAAAATAAATGTGGGAAAATGTCTAGAAAAATAAGAGCTGACCTCCAAGCAAGGAGTCCCTCAATCAAAGACCTAGACAAAAGCAGGCTCCTCCCTGAACAATTTGCTCCAGCTCCTCACTTACCCTTACTTTACAAATCAAGGCCTGCTGCTCCGGGAAAACACGAAGGCATTCAGAAGTAGATGGGAGACTGAACAGATAAAGTCACTCAGAAGCAACCATGCACACCTGCTGATTCTGACCACTGAAAGGAAACCAGCCCTCCCTCACTCTCCCCAATTTCCACCCACACCACCATCCAATCATATAGCCCAGTACAATTCATATTCTTTATCCTGCCACACTAGAGAACTGTATCTCAACTAGTCCACCTTCTCTAAAAAAAAGTTGGGAGGCAGAGGCAGGCGGATCTCTGTGTGTTCAAGGTCAGCCTGGTCTACAACTCTAGTTCCAGGGCAGCCAGGAGTGTTATACAGAGAAACCCTGCCTCAAAAAGCAAAAAAAAAACAAAAAAACATTTGTTTTTGTTTGTTTTTAATTAAAAAGCCATGGGAACAGAAAGCATGCTTCTAGTGGGATAAGCACCAATTCAGAGTCAAGTCTGCCGTAAGGTACATGATTTCTCAGCTTTGTTTCAGTGTACCTATAAGAAATGTGACGGCAGTCTGGCGGTGGTGGCACACGCCTTTAATCCCAGCACTCGGGAGGCAGAGCCAGGTGGAGGATCTCTTGTGAGTTCGAGGCCAGCCTGGTCTACAGAGCGAGATCCAGGACAGCCAGGACTACACAGAAAAACCCTGTCTCAAAGAAACAAAAAAAAAAGAAAAAGAAATGTAACAGCTTCCAGTATAAAGCATAGCTTTATGGGACTAGAGGATGTGCAGAGACAATGAGTCACAGTAGAGGTAAGTTAAATCTAACGTAGAACATCTCACCCAACACACTGATTCAGATGAAGAACCAAAACAAACACATGAAGGCCAAAACTTTGATCTCCTATCCTAGGCCAATGAGCTCTGCCACTCTGCTTCCCAGGGACGATATCAATAAATTAGATTTTACTAACTGAAACAGTGTCTCCAAATACCTCACCTCTATTATACAAGGTTGACATTATGTGACCCCCCCCCCCAGCAGATCATTTCCTACACTATCAGAGCTTAGTAAGAGTGGAAATGTTGCTGTAAGTCCCTCATCACATTTACATTTATATCGCAAACTTCAGCACATCTCAAAAATGGGAGCTGAGGGCTGGTGAGACGGCTCAGCTGAGAAGGCACCTGTCACCAAGTCTACTGACCTGAGTTCAATCCCTGAGACCCACCTGACAGAAGAGAACCCTCTCTCACACACAACACTTTTAAAAATGGCGCCTGAAAATGAAACCAAAATGTCATTAAGTTTCATACAAGTTGCTTGACTTCCTAATTTAAAAAAATAAAAAGCCAACTGAAACTACTGTTCATTTTTGAATCATTAAAGCTAAGTGAGAAAAACACATTAGCTTATCATACTAAGTCTCAATGAAAGTGGAATCCCACAACACTCCATCTGCATTAATGCTCACAACCTGTGATTCAGCATCAGTTTCTGCTACAAAAACAAAAAGCATATGTCAATCTCCCAAGAGAGGAAGTAGCAACAGAAAGTGGGGATGTATTCATTCCCAGCAATACTTAAAAGACTACATCCACCCAGTAAGACTTGAGTCCCTAGCAGCCCACAGTGTCCCCAGCCTGCAATCCCAGCCTCAGGGGGTTGAAGAAGGATCACAAGTTTGAGGTAAACCTGGGTTATGTCACATGACTTGTTTCAAAAAAAAAAAAAAAAGAACTCATTGAATCATTTGTCCAGTTATCAAAGCACTGGCCACTGGCCACCAAAGCCAGACTAATGAGCCCAGCTGTGCTCCAGCCAGCTTCCCACTCCACCCACCACCACCACCACTACCCGACCATTAGTTTGAGCTCTTCACTGACACAATGAAAGCTTACTAGGTTAAAAAGGAACTTGTAGCAGCATTCAACTCTGTGCAAAACCAATGCTAACAGAAGCATAAATACTGACAGTGACAGTGACAGACACTACACTCTTACTGAACCTGCTTAGAATACGAACACTGGTGGTTACAGACGCTGCTTCACCCTCAATTGTGTCTGCTTTGGCATTTATTTTCATCCATGTACCCAGCACAGGAAGACTTGGAAATACTGGACTAATTCTAGGACGTCAGAAAAGCCTGACTCTTGGCCCTGTAAGAAACACACATAACTAAGAGCAAAACACTTTTCTCTCGGCCTCTCATTCCACACATTTACTCAGTAGACTGTCAGCTACTGATCTCAGCAGGACACCAGAGCAATGGCCATCCCTACTGCCTGTTCCTTTTATCGTCCTTAAACACATGTAATAACTCATGGTAAGTCCGTATGGTTTGTGTGCGAGACTGAACTTAAAGACACTGAAGAACTACTATAAAACACGGAGAACAATGGAACCCACAGGCTTTGCACTTGTCCTTCCCTCTGCTGGAAACACTTCCCTGTGGTTGGTTCTTTGATGTCCATCAGATCTTAGTGCAAATGCCAACTGAGAGAATGCTTTACTAAACACACTAGTTAAAGGAATCGACTCTCTCGCTCCCAACCACCCTGTTCTAGTCCACTGTGTGAATTCACTCTAGTCTATTACCATGCTTACTTAGTCCCTTCTTTACTCTCTGACGCCCCAATGCCCAGACAGAGCACACAAACAGTAGAAGTGCAGTAAATAATTGTTCAATAGAAAAAGAAGTATCACAAAGTCGGGAACAGGGGCACGTGCCCACATTCCCAGCTCTCAGGAGGTAAAGGCGGAAGGACTGGCACAAGCTGGGGCCAGCCTAACTAATCAACATAGTGCTTCACAATGAGACCTGTCTCAAGGAAAAGACAAAAAGGAAACAGGATGATTTCTCACTCCACTTATTTAGTTACACGGCAGCACTACAGTTAGCATAATTAGAGCCAGATGGATGCTTCATTCTCACGGAAAAATCTCAACAGTGTTCGAGATACAAGAACAACTTCGTGTTCCTTTACTGATCTTGACTGAAAGCTACCATGTGTAACTGCTGGGAAACGGGCAGTGTTAAACCTGCAGGGAAGAGTATTACCGTAGTCTACTTCTGTGCACACGGCCCTCTAAAAGACTGTTTTCCAGGTACTGCATATTTTTGAATGGTAGACAAGTAGCTTAGGCACAGGGTGGCTTTTGTTTGTCCCCACGTAAAATAAGCACATACAGAAGGAAGCAAGTCAAAAGCCGGCTGTGTGGTGCTTGCTTGTGATCCCAGCACTCTGAGGCGGAGGCAGGAGGATTGGAAGTCCTAGGTCACAGGAGTTTGAGGACAGCCTGATACTGTGTCTTAAAAAAAGAAAAATCAAGCAAGCCAACAACATCAACAGGCTACTCTGTCCCCACTCAAATCTCAAAAGAAACACACTTCTTAGCTCAGAAGCCTAAAATATATTTAAGTATATATAATGAACTGAATTACAGAAAGAATCTCCTACAGGCTATACTTCAAAGAAATTTGCACAAAGCAACTTGGGAGGAAATTTACACTTCACAGCAAACTGGCAGCAAGAATCCTATGGAAACAGAAAACTACGGTCAGTCACTCTGACTTTTAGGTTCCCTTTGACTTAGTCAGCAGTGAGAAACAGGTAATGAATGAAACCATGAAGACTGACAAAAGGTGCTTTCCCCTTAAGAGGGAGTGAGTGTGGGACTATCCAGCCCTCCAGCCTTCCACACCGTAAGTACAGTGACGTAAACTACTTGCAACAGACAGAGGACTGAAGAATGTGTCTCATTCTACAGTTGTGAAAGCCAAGTTGTCATGTGCGCCTGCCTGAGGAGGTATGCAAACATACCCAATTTCAAAGTTAAAGTGGAAAGTCACAGAAGGCTCTGTCCCCAAAACATAAAGGAAACTGGATCAGTAAAGCCAGAGAAAACAGCCTTTTCGAAGTAGCCACTGAAGGGGGTAACTGAACCTCACCTATGGAACATCTGCAGACAATGTTCTGTCACAGCTAAAAGAAAGTCTACCAAAGTATTCAGAGACCCAGAGTGGGGAGTTTCCAGGGGTTCAAGAGTAAGATCAGCTCTGACCCAGACATTGAATTACTCAAGCTGCATTTTGCCCGCCTGCATCTTTGCTAGTCTTACCCCCAACTCAAAACACAGAAAGCTGTGTTCATTTTCCCCAAACCTGAGTAACAAGACAGCTCCAGAATGCTTGTGTCAACTTATTGCCCACTTCCTCCATAAGGATACTCCAGAATCAACCATCTCGAACCCAATCTAGACAGCACACACAGCCACTGGTATCACAGTCATTTTTTCAAAATGCTAATGAAAAAGTCTTTTAAAACTTGGTTTTCAGAAGTCAGAAGAAACAGATTCCCTATGGTACCGCAACACTTTCTTTCACTAGAGAAAGAGAGTATGTGTGTGTGTGAGAGAGAGAGAGAGAGAGAACTATTCCTTCTCACTGAAAAAACCTCCACCTTCAACCATTTTTGACCCTCAGAGCAGCCCAGTCCAGAGGAACCTGAATGTTCCCACTCAAAAACACACCTTTGCTTACTCAGTGTTCCAATTTCTGCACCCTTCCAAAAGTCAGAAGAGAGCAGCACCTCTGTTTCTCTCTCTTTCCTGCAAAAGAGCTCTCCACCCTCCTTTGCAAACTTCTTACAAAGCAGTTCCTGTACCACTGGAAACTGTTACTCTCCAAGAAAATACAACTTTGCTTAGCAGAAGAGCTTCAGAGAGCAATTTGCCACTGGTCGATTTTTCATCCCAGACACGGCTTCTAAACTTGGCACAAATGTGCCACTGGTAACTCATACACCCACCCTCTGTGGTGTGGTCAGGGTGTGCAGCAGTCCATGCCCAGAACAGACTGCTCAAATCACTGAATTTTAAAGGCCACACAACAAATACTCCAAAGCACACAGCAACCGTAAGCACCAAAGGAAGTCACACAACCACAACAGCAGCAACCAACAAGTCGTGGAACAGCATCTAATCTTTTCTCAACTCAATTACAGTCAGCTTCACGGTCCTGTAATTTGTGGCCATGCATCACCGGCCCCACCCTTCATGTCAGAAAGTAATACCCCGGAGTCCTAGAGTTCTGGAGTCAGGCCTCACAGAATGGTTTTCACTAGCTTGTGTTGTGGCAGGCAGACCTGGGCTCAAGTTTCGCCTCTGCCTCTTATATTACTAATAAAAAAGGTACCTGGGTAAGTCAGCCTATCTGAACCTCAGATTATAGACATCTTACTAGATGAAATCAATGAAATATGGAGAGAACCCAGCTGAAAATGTGAGTGATCACTGATAATACAGTATCCACAGGGGAAGTAATTTGTGAGCAGGCACAACCACCTCAGAAAATACGGATTCGCTGGATGCTTCCAACATTGTTGGAAGGAAAAATAAGCTCAGCTTCCTACAACTTCACTCCTACAAAAGAGATGCCTTTAAGAAAAAAACCAAGTCTCGAAAAACCAAAAAAAAAAAAGAAAAGAAAAAAACCAAGCCTTTACTAAGAAAACTAAAATATCCACTGCAGGCCACTAAAACCACACCAGACAGCTAAGCAAAACTCTGTTCCTATAATGAAGAGAAGACCAGTGCAAATGAAAAGGGTAGTCGAAGAGGAAGCACTTCAGGAAAATCCTTTCAAGAGTCAAAATTCCAGAAACATGGACCTTGAAAATTCCCTATTCATTAACTCTAATGAATTCTGACTGTAAATAAATAGAAAAGGCAAAAAGGCAGCTGATTATTGCCTAAGACATTAGAATTACAGGAATCTCTAGACTGAACTTACACACACACACGCTGCAAAATACTAGTGTCTGAGAGTGGCACATGTGTGTATAGATATTCGGGTGTATGTTAGGGAACATGTGCCTGAGCACCCATGGAGAGGTCATGTAAGGATACTGGAACACAGAGGAGAACATCAGTGTCTTCCTCTATTGCTCTCCACCTATTCCCTGAATAACACTGAGGTTACAGGCAATGGAACAGCCATATCCAGCTTTAAGGCGGGTGCTGAAGATTTGAACCCAGGTCCTCAAGATTGCACAGCAAGCGCTTTAATCCACTGAGCCATCTTTTCGGGTCCCCCTGCAGAATATATTAATCCTGTGAAAGAAAATGGGACAGCAAAATAGATTGTTTAAAAACTGGCTCTTTGAGGAAAAAGTATCTTCCACTCTGGAGGGAAAAGTTGGAGTTATGATATGTATGAAAAGCAATCTAAAACATGACAGTCATCTCAATCAGAAAACCTGTTACCAAACAAGAAAGGTCGGATCTCAAGATGTGGGAGGATAAAAAGGAGAGATAATACAAGAAATAAAATAGATTTGTGCTACAAAATTATCGTGGAAGTGGGGGTGATCGAACTCAAAATTCAGAATGAAGAAAGTGAAGGTATGTAAGTGGGCATGATCTGTACTGTTAAAGAGTCCTACACAGGGAATCAGAACACCTGGGCTCTTTTATTGGCTCCAGTCCAAACTGCCATGTGCCCTCAAGGCAAGTCACTTGCCCTCTTTAAAACAGTCTCCTTACCCTTAGGAAGTAAAGAAATGTTAATTAGCATAAGATTCCTGCCAGCCTAAATTATTAAGTCAAAAGTACGCAACGATCAGGAGTTTTCAGGCCTTACAAAGTAGACACAGAGCTAAAGGGGGAAAGAGTTGAAAAAACTTTAAGTAACTGAGAGTCAGTCGAAAGAGAAAAGCTTCATGACAGCCAAGCACTCCTGAGGTTCCAGGAAAGAGAAGATGTGAGGAGCTCGAAAAACTGCAAACTGGTCGGCATATGTCAAAATGGACAGAAAGAGGGGGATGGGAAGAACTACCCACGAACTATCTCCGTTCATAAAATCAGTAATAGATCTGCTTCTGGTAAACAGCCAGGGGCTCCGAAAGCCGCGACGAGTGTAGATCTCGGTGGTCGCCG